>WBNM01036409.1:0-55429 GCA_013399055.1 Ramphastos sulfuratus | reverse complement strand
CCCCCCCAATCTTTTCTGTAAGATTTGATGTGTCTGGTTCTATTTTATTTTATTTTTTAATATTTCTGCTTTTGCCATTTGATCTATGCTAATATCTGCTTATCATTTAAAGAGGGTAAAATGTTCTCTAATTAGGTGGTTGGTAAAATTTTGGTACTTTGGCTTTCTGTGTTGTTGTTAGCCATGCATAAAATGCTTTCCTATTGATCAGTGTAGAATAGGCAGGGTTTAAACAGCTGACATCTGCTTACTTTAAAAAAAAAGAAAAAGAAAACAGAATAACAAACCATTTCAGCCTAATCTACCTCAAATGTGTGCATGTAAATGGGGGTCCATCTATTGACCTGCCTTCTTTTCAGCCGTGGATTGGTCCACACGGTTTATGAAACCAGGAGGGCTGATTTGAAATGCAGATGTCGAGACAGTGAACTACACCCTCCCCTTTTTCCTTTGCTGTATCTGTCAGGGTGAAAAATGGCTTGCACAAGGGTCAGTCACCCATACTCACTTAATTACTTTCCTTGGACCTACAGAACTGTCACAAGCTGTGGTGGATGCAGGCGCTATTCCTCTTTTAGTGCTCTGTATCCAGGAGCCAGAAATTGCTTTGAAAAGGATTGCTGCTGCAACTCTCAGTGATATTTCAAAGCATTCTCCAGAGTTAGCACAGACAGTAGTGGATGCAGGAGCTATCGCTCACTTAGCTCAGCTGATCCTCAACCCTGATGCTAAACTGAAGGTACATTTAAAAATTATTATTAATTTTATTTATTTATTTTTTCTTCCATCTCCGTTATGCAAGTCCTTACTCGATAGTGAATCAGAGGCACTGCTGTGCATGTTTAATTAGGAAGGTCTTGGTTTGGGTGTTAAGAAAATGTAACTACATAGTGACAAAGAGTTCTGGACACGTTCACAGATTTAGCTACCGGGTAAAACCTGCTGCTCTGCGGGGAACTGCTAAACTAATCTTTGCAGTGCCTAATATGATTTATTTTTGGGGAATTCTATAGTATGTGAAGAATGCAACAGATATTTTAATAGCTATAATTTGCACAATTCAGTTACAAAAGAGATTTTGCATATTCAGGGTTATATTATAAATCAGTTACTATTAAATGTATTAGTGCCTTTTAGAGTGTGAAGTGAATAGCTGCCGTTAAAGCTCTAGTCGCTAGAGTTTAATTGACAAAATATTTGCTGCTTCTGTCTTATTCTAGCAGAAAGGGAAGGCAACATGAAAAAAATGCCACTCCAAACAAAAATTCTTTAGTATTGAGGTCCAACAGACCAACCTCAAGCAAATACAGACACTTCCTGCAGATTTCGCTAGATTTTCAATTACAGTTCGAAGCGATGCACATAGATATTATTTTTTAATACGTAGTGAGCGCGAGTGGGATAAAACAAAGAAGAAACTTTTATTCAGGAACCAGTGAATGTCCTGTGCCATTATATCCGTGGGTGAATTGACTCAGTGAATTGTAAAATAGCTGTAATTGTTTTCCCCTGCCCTGCTTTGTTTTCCTCGGTGCGCGAGGTTTCGGTGCGCGGGAGGAGTGTGTGTTGTGGGCTCTTTGCGTCCTATTGATTTGATAACAATTTTTATTTCCTAGCGTCAGGTCCTGTCAGCTCTGTGCCAAATAGGAAAACATTCAGTGGATCTTGCAGTGTTGGTGGTTGAAGCAGAAATTTTCCCAGTTGTGCTCACATGCCTGAAGGACTCAGATGAATATGTCAAGAAAAATGGTGCAACTTTAATTAGAGAGATAGCGAAGCATTCGCCCGAGGTAAAACCTTGAAAATGCAAATACAAGGTCATATCATTAGATTTCTTTTTTTTCTTTTCTTTTTTTTTTTTTTTTTAACACTTTAAATAAAATACAGGATTATTCTGGCATTTGCTTTTTGAAAGGGAGGGCAAATAGCTGTTTGGTGTGTTCGTTGGGAAAATATGGAAATGCTTGCTCGATATGAGATGCGTAGTGAATAAGAATTGGCTTAGGAAAGTGGGAATTGCAGCATGTGCACCTAGCTACTTCTTTCCATAAGATCTCTGTGCAGAGAGGGAGTTATAGGCTGACAGCATTGTCAGTCCCAGATATTGAAAGCATCAGGAGAAAAGCCTCACAGAAGTCTCAGTACCAGCTAATAAATGACAAGTTCATCCTATAGTAATCGAAATAGATGGTGTGTGGTGTTTAAAAAAAGAAACTGCTGGGATCACATTTTAATAATTTTTTCCCAATGACAGTGAAGGTTAAAAAATCTCCTATTTGTTATTGAACTGATGGTAATTTCTTTTATTAGATTGAGTTTGTAATTGGAGCCTTAGCATTGGCAGTGCTTTTGCCCCTAATTGATACAGGAAGGTGGGGATTATTGGCAAAGTCAACACAAAGTAAATAGGAAACCCAAATAATTATAACTGTCTTAATCTGTCAGGCCACAGAGATAATTCAAAAGCCCTGATGTGGCTTGGAATGAAATACAAGCAACTTATTTGTGGAACACACTAATAGTGAGTGCAACCATTTCAGAATCCTGATAGTAGTGCAACAACTGAGAGGTGTTTAAACAGGAATATTGAAGGCTGCAGCCTTGTCACATTTCCTGCTTCCCCTCTGCACCTCATAAGCAACTTCAACTGATCAAAAAAAAAAAAAAAAAAGGGGGGTGGGGTGGGGAGAAGAAATTTCATAGAACAGAATCAGTTAGGATTGGAAGGAATCACAAGGATCACCTAGCTCCAACCCCCCTGCCATGGGCAGGGACACCCTACTTTAGATCAGGCTGGCCAGGGCCTCATCCATCCTGGCATTAAACACCTCCAGGGATGGGGTCTCAGCCACCTCCCTGGGCAACCCATTCTCAAAGACAAGCACTGCAGGTGCAAGTCAGAAGAGCTGCTAGCAAGGAGAATTGGCCATTGGCTCTCCAAAGGAGCTGCAGGAAGTGTATTGGTGACTCCAGGTTTGATTTCAGAGTAACAGTGATCTCTGTCCATCTCTGAGTGGCTGTATTGAAGGTATTGAAGCAGAGACAATGCTGTAGCAGAGACAGACTGGCAAATGTAATTTGTGAAGGAGCTGGCTGTGCCAGTTAGGTGAGCATTGTGGCTTCAGGAGCTCAGCCCTCTACCTGCTTATGCAGTCAAACTCACACGAAGTCCCCAGGAGCTGGGTGACTTGCAGCAGGACATAAGGGGCACGGCACTGGGCAGTGTGTCTATGTAGGATGTCTGTGCATCCAGTGCACATGGCTGTGCTCAGATGTAGGACAAAAAGGATGCAGACAGACTGGAAAGTGTCCAGAGAAGGGCCTGGCAGCCCTGCCATGTGAGGAAAGGCTGAGAGAGCTGGGGTTGTGTTGCCTTGAGAAGAGAAAGCTGAAGGGAGACCTTATTGCCATGGACCAGCACATAACGGTGGCTGCCAGGGGGATGGAGACTCCCTTTTACAAGGATTCCTATAGAAAAGATAAGGGCTGATGGGGACAGTTTACTGCTAGGGAGATTCCTATTGGACTCCAGAAGAGAACATTTCCCCATGAGAACAGTGAGGCTTTGGAATCATCTCCCAAGGGAAGCAGTGGATTTCCCTATGATGGGCAGTTTTAAGGCTCAGCTTGACAGGGTTCTGGGCCAGCTCATTTCAACTCCACTATCACCTAGAATGGTTGGACCAGATGATCCTTGGGAGTCCCTTAAAATCTGGCATTCTGTGATTCTGTGACTTGATTGTCACTGGCTGCAGTTCACAATTGTATGAATGTTTTTTTCCCTAAACAATAACTCTAAATTTCATCTAACTGGTTCCTGACTAAACCAATCCCCTCGTAAGGGCTCCAAGGCAAAGGTAGATTTCATGTTTATAGAAATCAAACAGACTGGAATTCCACAAGCCCTCAATTTTGTTCCTTTAATTTTGACTTGTAAGAAGATGGGGTTTTGCTTTGGAATCTTTGGGAAAAATAGTAGATACCTAACAAGACAGAGGAAAATAATCATAATAGGATATTTTGTTCATTCTTCTGCATTGTTGGTATCATACATCCTCTGCTGCTGTTCCTCAAGTGATTTGAGAAGTGAAACCTTTTGGAAAGAAATGTGATGCACAGCTTGAATATAATGTATAAGCAAGGCTATGTAATTTGGCATTCTGGGACAAGCTCCATTGCCCATCAAGTATGTTCTTGGGACAGCACCCTCAGAGTCAGAATGGTGTAGTCCAAGCTGGTCGTGCACACCTGTAGCTGTTGTCTTTGGTTTTATGTCTCAGTGTGGGGGATCCACAAAGGCTTTTATGGCACAGAGGTCATCTAGAATGCAGGTGAGAGGAGAGGGGAGGGCTTCACTCTGTTCTTGCACAGAACACAGGATGTTGGCTTGGGAATGAGTGGGCACTAGTATGAAAGAATATCTGCCTCAGCAGGAGTGCCTGGTTCAGGGGCATTCATGAATTAGGCTCTCATTTGTATGTTTCTGTGGTGTATACTAATGGAGTCAGCAATAAGTCATTCCATGCTATACAGCATCAACAATTCAGAGTTCTGATTCCCTTGCAGTAAAGTCAATCAACCCCAGAGTAGCAAAGCAGCTTCATTCCTGAGGACTTGGTGCTGCACTTGGTGCCCAGTAGGCTGCAGGAAACATGGCTCTTATTCCAGGTCTATTTTGTAAATCAGGAGTGCTGAGGAGTTCTCTAATGTGGTGCTTGATGCCTGTTGATACTTCACAGTATCTAACCTCTTCATTTGTCTTTTCAGCTTTCAGCGCTCATAGTCAATGCAGGTGGAGTCGCTGCTATGATTGATTGCATTGGCAGCTGCAGAGGCAGTGTCAGGCTGCCTGGCATCATGATGCTTGGATATGTTGCAGCTCATTCAGAGAACCTGGCCATGGCTGTGATTGTCTCTAAGGTTAGCTTTCACCTTGTCCTATTCCTATGCTTCTGCAGTGGTATTCTGGAGAAGGAGATACAAATTAATATAGGCAGAGAATGTATTCTGTGATAGAATGATGTGCTTGCCCTTGAGGAATGTGCTTTTCCACACCTGGAATACTGTATCCAGTTTTGAGTTGCCCAGTTCAAGAGAGACAGGGATCTACTGGAGAGAGTCCAATGGAGAGCTACAAGGGTGTTGAAGAGACTGAAAGGAACATCTCTCCTGTGAAGAAAGACTGTTTAGTCTGGAGAAGAGAAGGCTGAGAAGGGATCTTATCAATGTCTATAAATACCCAGGGAGTTGGTGTCAAGATGAAGGTGCCAGGCTCTTTTTGGTGGTGCCCAGTGGAAGGACAAGGAACAACAGGTATAAGCTGGAACCCAGGAGATTCCACCTCAATGCGAGAAGAAACATTTTCACTGTGAGGGTGCTGGAGCACTGGAGGAGGCTGCCCAGAGAGGCTGTGCAGTCTCCTTTGAAGACTTTCAAAACCCACCTGGATGCATTTCTCTTTGACCTGCCCTAGCTGATCCTGCTTTGGCCAGGGGGTAATACACAATGATCTCCAGACATCCCCTCCAACCCCTACCATTTTGTGATTCTATGAGTCTCCAGACATTGCTGCCTGCACAGCTGAAGCTGTTGCAATCTGATTAAGGTTTGTCTTTACGAAGCTGAACCTTCTCTGAAATGCCCTTGATTAGTTTGTGAGCCACCATTTGTGTTGCAGTGCAGTGTGATGCAATTGGATGGATAAATGAAGTCAAATGCATTTAGGTGATCTTAAAAGAGATTTTTGTGGCCCCACCAACCCCCCTTTTGAAACAATAATGTTTAATGCCACGTTCCTCATTGCACTAACATGACCCTGCTAGTACTGCTGGAGTAGTCTTGCAACAGAAATCTTCAGGCTTGACAACCCCTCAGTTTCTAATGCAGGATGGTTTGATTCAGTGCCATTTCAAATGAGGTAAGATACAGATGTGAGGTTTAAATAAACTCTGCTGGGCAATGATACAGAAGGGAGAGAATCTGCAATAGGTGAAATTAGTGCCTGACATAATATTCTGATGTGCATAGTGCTAACTGATGACAGCAGGAAGGAAGGAATTTCTCTGAGCATTGCTGGCCCATTTTCATGCTGTGGCAGTCATTTTGAATATACTGTATGAGTGGAAACAACAGAACAATAAAAAAAGGAGGCACAGAAATGTCTTTTAGTAGGAATGCAAGATAGAAATGGAAATTGCTGCAATAGAACATCAATAATTCTGCAGGGAATGTAGGAGTGATAAAAAATGCTCTTCTGCATTTGGAAACTAAAGAAATAGAGACTTTTTCTCTTGCCTTCTCTGGAGGTCCTTCCTCTCTGGATGTGTCTGTCTGTTTCCACTTCCAGGGGTGCCTAGAGCAAATATGGTCCTGTCGCTGAGTGCTTGACATGAAGTGGGATGAATCCAGGATTGAGTTAATGAGGAAGCACCTGAATGATATTGTTGCTGCCATAACTGATGGGAATGCAGTGAGAGATTTTGTAGGGATCTGTGCAAACTCTCATGAAATTGAGTATTTTTATGAATAAGATACAAAAGAAACCCAAATAGAGACACAAGCAATTAAAAAAATGGTTAAGGGGAAGCTAAGCTTTGTGGAGTGCTGAGACAGGGCTCAGTGAACTGAAATGATTTGAAAGAGTTGGAGTGAGGCATAACCATGAGCAGTTGCACATCTATCGTGTTGTGATGTGAAATGTTAGCTCCATTCCATGGTATTGTGTCCTGGAAAGGGTGGATTTTGGAAAATAATTTTGGGGATCATACTGGACAAAATCTTAACTGTGGTCCTCTGCTGGCAAAATCCCCTCAACAGTTCTGTCCTTTGTGTTGTTAAGGAGCAGAAGATGAAGTATCATTGGAATAAAAGTTAATCTACCCCTGGTATTAGTGCATTTAGATCTGTTGTCTCTATTTGAAAAAGATCTGGAAAGAAAACTGCAGAGTGTGCAGAAAAGACTTAAAATTATCCATGGGATGCAGGAAAAGGGTTTTCAGTTAGAGGTTTAGTAGCCTTGCCTTACCTGAAGTGGCAGGATTCCTGTTGAAATCTCCTGGCATAACATACCACCTACCAGGTAGCTCTGTAATCCTATGGAGGAAGGATAAAAACTGACCCTGAGCTAGAAGAACTTCAGTAATGACTGGGTATGAGTGAGGTATTCTCCATCTCTTGATGTCTTCAGATCAAGAGTTGAAACCTGTCTGAAAGTGATTGAATGAGTCAAACAGGAACTACTGGACTCAAGAGGTTGTTGATAAATTAAAAAATTAGCTCTCTGGATTAAAAAAAAAAAAAACAAGAAGAAAAAGATTCAGTGATTGAGCCCTTCTGGTCTTAATCTGCTTCCACGGATTCATAAACAACTCAAATTCTTTTGTTTTCAGTCTGACAAGACTGAAGGTTTTACTCTTAGTACAGCCTGAATTGTGTCATATATTCTTTTTATCCCTTAAATTTATGTTAGCTTAAACTGCCTTCTGACTTCTGTTTCTTTCTTTAACCACATTTATTAAAATTTATTCAAAATTCTTGCTAGTCATGATGCTGTGAAAATATGACAGCAGTAGCATGCCTTCTCTTACAGCTTATTTTAGAAGAGTGTAAGCTGAGAAGGAGAATTTCCTAACAATCTGTATCAGCATCACAGAATTACAGAATGTCAGGAGCTGGAAGGGACCTCAAAAGCTCATCAATCCAACCCCTCCTACCAGGGCAGGATCACCTAGACCAGATCACACAGGAATGCATTCAGGAAGGTTTTGAATACCTCCAGAGAGGGAGACTCCACAACATTCCTGAGCAGCATGTTCCAGGGTTCTGTCACCCTCACTGTGAAGAGATTTTCCATGGAACTCCCTGTGCCTCAACTTTCACCTATTGCCCTCTGTCCTGTCACTGGGCATCACCCAGCAGAGCCTGGCTCCATCCCCTTGGCACTGACCTTTACATCTTTGTAAATGTGAATGAGGTCACCTCTCAGGCTCCTCCTCTCCAAGCAGCAGAGCTCCAGCTCCCTCAGGCTCTCCTCATAATGAAGATGTTTTGTTCCCTTCATCACTTCTGTGATTCAGTGCTTTCCCTGTCCTTCAAGAGTTCTCTGTCCTTTGTGAACTGAGGGACCCAGAACTTGACACCAGGGCAGAGTAGAGGGGCAGGAGAACTTTCCTTGACCTACTAACCACAGCCCTTTTAATATACCCCAGGATGCCATTGGCCTTCTTGGCAATCAGAGCACATTGCTGGCTGATGGTCAACCTCCCATCCACTAGGGCTCCCAGGTCCTTTTCCTCTTCACTGCTCTTCAGCAGGTCAGTCCCCAACATGTACTGATCCCTGGGGTTGTCCTTTCCCAGGTGCTAGACTCTACCCTTGCCCTTGTTGAATTTCATTAAATTTCTCCCTGCCCAACTCTTCAGTTGTCTTTCTCTGGTGTAGATCTGTAAAGGTTGCGCTTTCCGTTACTGCTACAGGGAATACCACTGCTGTGTGCCTGCCTGCTAGAAGAACATGAAGATCACATGAAAGCAGCAGCTGCTTGGGCCTTGGAACAAGTTGGAAAACACACTGCTGAGCATGCACGTGCTGTGGCGCTGGCAAATGTACTCCCCATGCTGCTGGCTATGTATATGGACACCTCCAGTTCAGCAGATCTTCAGTTGAAAGCAAGTATAGTTGTAGGATCTTCAGGATGAGATATTTATTGTAATCAACAGGTTTAAGTGCTTTAATCTGCTAAATGAGATGTGTCTTTATTAACGTCCCAGGCACAGATTTCCCGGGGGTAGGGTACACAGTGGCACCCAGTGCCCAGTGTGTGTCGTTTCCTGGGACTGGCTGGTCAGAGGAGTTGTGCCTATTTATGGGTTCATAGAATGGGTTGGGTTGGAAGAGACCTTAAAGACCATCTAGTTACAGCCCTCCTGCCATGGGCAGGGACACCTTTCACTAGATCAGGTTGCTCAAAGCCTCATCCAACCTGACCTGGAATACCCCTAGGGAGGGGGCATCCACAACCTCCCTGGGCAACCTGTTCCAGTGTCTCACCACCCTCACTGTGAAGAATTTCTTCCTAATCTCCAGTCTAAATCTCCCCCTTCAAGCTTCAATCCATTGCCCCTCACCCTATCACTACAAGCCCTTGTAGAAAGTCCCTCCTCAGCTTTCTTGTAGGTTTTCTTCAGGTACTGGAAGGTCTCCTCAGAGCCACCTTTTCTCCAGGCTGAACAGCTCTGATTCAGTGCATTCCAAATCATATGGTACAGTCACAGCAGCTTAGTCCCTCATTTTCTTCCCAGTCTAGAATAGAGTTTTGTACACCCACAAATGCTATAACTTCTTGTGAGTCACTGATTTCTAATTATCTAGTATTTTCTTTTAAGTATAAGCTTTTGCACAAAGTATTATAGCCCTTAGAGTAGATTTGCTTTTATTTACTTTTATTGTAATAAAACTGTAAAACAAATGCCCAAAGCACTGCTACTGCAAACTTGCAGCTGTGCACAATTAGAGCCTTCCTTCTGCGGGACCTGGCAGAGTTGGGCTTTAGTAAAGTGTATTTTTGAGTGCCAGGAAATGAACCAACTGAGGAGTAAAATACGACAAGTTATGATCTTCCATGCTGTACTGTGCTTCTGTGCATTCCACTGGAGTATATAGGCTGCCCAGGAAGGTGGTGGAATCCCCATCCCTGGAGGTGTTTAAAAGAGGCAGAGATGTCATTCTGCATGGACATTAGGAAGAAGTTCTTTCCTATGAGGGTGGTGGAACACTGGAACAGGTTGCTCAGAGAGGTGGTGGAGGTCCCATCCCTGCAGACATTCAAGGTCAGGCTTGATGGGGCTCTGAGCAACCTGCTCTAGTTGGGGGTGTCCAGGAGGGTTGGACTAGATGACCTTTAAAGGTCCCTTCCAACCCAAACCATTCTATGATCACTTCATTGCATACAACTCAAGAAGCTGTGAAGGTTCCAAGCCTGGATGTGTTCAAAGGCTGGTTGGAATGGGGCCTCTGAGCAACCTGGTCTAGCAGGAGGTGCCCCTGTGCCATGGCAAGGGGTTGGAACCAAACCACCTCTAAGGTCCCTTCCAGCCCAAACCATTCTTTGTGGTGCTGAGGGATATGGTTTAGCACCAGACTTTAGGCAGAGGTAGGTGGTTGGAATCAATGATCTTAGAGATCTTTCCCAACCAGAACTATTATGCAACTTTCCTGATCTGTAAAATAACTTTTGCAAAGTCATTTTCTGTGGCCTCTAAAATGTCAAGGCTGAATTACCTGTACCCAAGAAGGTCATTACTGCTTGGAGCAGTCAACATTGAGTCTGTTTGCAAACACTAACTACTGATGTGTAACTCTTCCACTTTCTCTTCCCCTCCCTACCTGGACAACAGTGCCCTTTGCTATCCCAGACCAACAGACTGTCCTAGTAAAGCTACTTCTAAAACACAATCTTTTAAAATGTGTTTTGATTTAGTTTTCTTATTTTATTACAGTGCTTCAATTTACTTAAAGGATCTATTCCTGCTCCTGTTGTAGTCAAAAGAAAATTGCCTGACTCTGAAGATAACATAATAAAAAATATGATGCACTGTAGCTTTTGAGGTTTAATAAATCTAAGTAGAAAATTGATCATTCATTAAGTGACCAGATAGATACCATCATTTTTATTTAGAAAATGCTCTTTGAGAGTTCTATGCAATTTGGCTTTTTTTTTTTTTTGTGGTTTTTTTTTTTGTTGTTGTTGTTGATCAGACTTGAGTGACAGAGAACATGAATTCCTGTTGTTTTCATTGATGTCTTACTGAAGACATTTTATTTTGCATTTCAATAGGCTAAAAAAGCCTTAAAGGGCATCCTTCAGAAATGCACCCATCTTCCAGCACTGGAACCATTGCTGCATGATGCTCCTCCCAATATTATGAAATATGTTATTCAGCAGTTCAGTAAGGTAAGAAAAGACTCTTCATTGTTCTCCATTTAGCAATGGAAAATGTAGCTCTTGTTCCAAAGATATGAAGTCTCTCTGAAGGTTTTGGTTGTTTTCTAAGGATCCTCAAGTATCTCCTGCAGAAGCAGTTTGGTGCATCCCATTCTTTTGTCTGATAAAGTTGGATAATGTTTCATCTGGATCCTGCCATAATTCATCCTAAGGAAAACCAGTTGTTTATAAGCAAGGTGTTTTGTAATTGCTTGCCTCTCCAGAATAAGTGGGATATTAACTCACGTCCAAATATTTTCACTGAGCCCATGTGTCGCATCAGTCCCAGTCCCAGCTGGTTTAGAGAAAGCCCAGGCTCTCTGTACAGCAGTGCCTTAAGTCAGGCATTCTACAATCCAGAGTATAAAGACTTCACCACTTTTATCCTTGTTAATTTTCAAGTCTCAGTTACATAATTGTAAAAATCCCAAATCTTTGTTCATCCCCCTCAAGATCTGAGGCTGTTTGTTGTTAATTGCGCTGCAGATTGGAGCGCAGGACGTAAAGAGCGAGACAACGTAATGGAAATATTTCAGATGATTGAACTAATTGCTAACTAACCAGGAGATTTCCAGTCTCTGCAGCGTTCACTGGCTGTTGGGAATCCTGCTATAGTGTAATCTGTTAGCAGGGGGTGCCAGGCTCTCTTGGAGGTGTTCTTTCTGGAAAGAGCCGCATGAAACACCCTTGGCAATCAGTTCTGATTATCGCGGCTCTGGAAGCAGCGCTGCTTGCAGTGCAGGTTCCTGATTACATTGTCACACTTGGGTTTGTCCTGCCTTCTTGCTAAGTCTGTACAAAGGCTGGAGATTTGCACAGTATCCTCTGCTTGTTCCTTCTGTGTGCTGACTGGAGCTATTGATGAGCTGAGTGCATTGTAATTGATTACCCAGTGTATGGATTGGAGCATTGTCTGCTGTTGAAGTGGTTTTGTACCTTTCGTGGCAGCTGATGCTTTTTGTTTTGGTTTTCTTCTCCTACACTGTGTTAAACTAACTATGCTTGTCTGATATTTGCTCCTCTGAAGTATACATTGAAAATTAAGCTCTCTGCACTGAAAGCATTTTTCCCTCCTGTACTATAGCTTGGGAGTTTCCTGTTCTTAGAGCTGTGGTGTGGTGCTTCTGTGGGCTTATTTATAGCCCAGTAAAGGGCTTATTTCCCAGCTGTGCTTAGAGTGGGATGCTCTCCCTTCTTGATGCTGGACTGTGTCATGTTAGTATTACCATCTTCAGGGTCTGTGCAGTTCTGTGCTGTCTCAGTCTGGACTGGGGGGAGGGACTATGTCTCAGAGGTGCTGTCTATCTTTAGGGTTTCTTCCAAGAGAGCTTTCTGCTGTTTTATCCAGCCTGGGAGTCACGGTGTGGAGGAGGAAGGCAGGGAAAAGGAGCCATATCCTGTCTCCTTGCTAGTTCCTCCTTGGAAGTTGCTGTGGGAGATAGGTGCAAACAGCCATCTTCACAGTCCCCTCAACCAAACCACCACACTTGGTCCTGATGTGTCTGTGAAGCACGTAACAGGGAGAAGCCTCTCTGCTCCCCTGTTTTTTCTTTACCTGTCTGTTGATTTTGTGCAGCCTGGTGGGACCAGAAAAACAAAGGCTGTTTGCCTGTATGCATGGCAAAAATCTCATCCTTCTTTTCCTACATCCTTTTAGGCAATCCCTTCCTCCTCTGAGACTCTTGGTTTACACTGAGACGCAGTCAAATTTATGGCTTGATTCGTCTGGCTAGTGTGAAGCTTACAAAATATTTTTGCTCCCATAGTATGTAACTCTGAGGGCTGATTTTAAACCTCTCTGATTTTGCTGTAGATGCAACTGACATCTTGCATTATCTCTCTCTTGGTTGTTTTGTTGTTTGTCTTCTGTTTTGTTTTGTTGTTTTTTATTTTTTTCTTTCTTTTTTCTAAAAAATTATTTTTTTCCATTTAAAAAAAAAAAAGTTTTGTTTTTGGTTTAATATTATTGCAGCCCCGTGGGTCTACGAACTACAGGCTGTCGTTCTCCCTTGCCCAGCCCCCACTTCCCTCCCTCCCTGCTTCCCTCCCTCCCATCCTCTGGACAGAGCTGCATATTGGCATCACTCAGGGAGCACAGAATGCATTGTCTGATCATTTCTGCTTCTCATCCCCTTTGGCTGCAGAAACTTCACATTTTTTTGCTTTGTGTGTGTGTGTGTGCTTGCAAAAAAGGCTTCCATGGCTACACAGTGTGTTGTAGGATTTTAATATCTAGGAATTTAGCAGCAGCATGTAATGCTTCAAGGCTGCATTGTTCACTTGCAACAATTCTCAGCATTGTTTTCCTACACTAATCTATATTGTTAGAATGATATAAAAGTCTGCTCCACAATTAAACTGTGGGAATTGACATAAAAGGCCCCCAATAACTTGGCTTAAGTGGAACAGATGCTGTTGTTATTCCATGTTAGCCTTCTGCTTTTATTATCTATTTAACCTCCACAATCTTATTGTCTCCGTAGGAATAATTCGGGAAATATTATTTGCCCAAAGATAAATATTCAATTCATTATTTTTATCTGTGTTACCTATTAAAGTGCCCCTTCAATTATGTTCTAACCATAAAGAGCTGGGCTGTGATTATTTTTTTCCCCCCCTCCCTCCCTGTACAACAGGGTGTTAAAATACAGTAGTCATTACAGATGTTGTTCCTCTGGTCTTCCATTTTATCTGGAATTAAAGGCAGATAAGCAATGTTTGAGCCTAATAGTGTGGAGATTTCTTTAAAATATATATATTTTTAATTTTTTTTTTTCCCCCTGTGTGTAGGTGTTACCACATGACAGCAAAGCACGCCGGCTCTTTGTAACCAGTGGTGGACTTAAAAAGGTGCAAGAAATAAAAGCAGAACCTGGGTCGCTTCTTCAGGAATATATCAACGCTATTAACAATTGCTTTCCAGAGGAGATAGTAAGGTAAGGAGAACTCAAAAGTTAAAAATTCATTCTTGGGGAGTTGATTTTTTTTTTTTTTCACATTTAAAAAAAAAAAAAGGCACGAAACAAGGATTTAAAATATTAATTTAACTCCCACATTAATTCTGGTTTTTAATAAAAGAGCCTAGCACTGGGTTAACTGCCCCACCGGTGACACAACTGCTAGACACAGACTTTTGAACACTTCCCCTTCCCCAATTGTTTTTTAATCAATTTTCTTTGTCTGTAAACAAAGACCAAATCATCAGGGTCTTGTGAGAAGCTGGGAAGAAGAGTCAGTCCTGTCCTGCCCAGGCAGACTCCGAGGCTTCTCCCATATGTGGATGTCTGTGGGAAGCTTGGGTTAGCTTGGTAACTTACTGATGGGTTCCTCTGGCTCCAGAGTACTGGTGTTGGCCAATCTGTGGTTGCAACCTTGACTTCCCTAAGAGCCTGTCTTCTGAACTAGCCCGTTCAGAGGCTCCTTTGAAACTTCCTCTGATGTAGGGAGGGTCCAGAGTCTCTCCTGCACAGTCGCTCTGCCCACAGCTGCCCTTCCTCCCCCAGCCTCATCATGAGGCTTAAGTGTTATATAAAAGGACCATACACCAGCTGTCTGCACTAAGTTGAACTTTGCCCTTAATGAATACAGAAACACTATTAAATAGCTTACAGTCAAAATGTCACCATCCTAAATTGTAATAATGAGAGAAATGCCCTCCTAGATTCTAGATACCCACTTACCAGTCCTTCACTCCATCAACACATCAAAAGGATGCTGTACTCATGCACTCCCTCTGCAGGCTCTGCAAATCTGCATCATCAATTTTAATCACGGCAGCCAAGTTGCCACTAATAGCAGCTGCTAATAGCAGCTACCAACTAAGTCGGGCAAAATGAAGCCCTGTTTGTCCCCACAAGGAAAAGCAGTGGCTGCCACATGGCTAAAAGCAAAATCATAAAGACACTTCACTCTGCAGTGAATACTTCAGAGGGAGCAAAGATGCTGGCTGATGCTTTTCTGGATACAATGTTTTGGTTTTTTTTGTTAAGGCAATTTATTTTCTTTCCCCTGTAAATGAAAGTGGGTTACTGGTGTAGGCTGGGATGTAATAAAGAAAAGGGCCCCTTCGAGCATCTCCTGCTTGCCTCTTTGTGCTGCTGCCCCATGTTGGTTGTGCTGCCTGAGGCACTGCTGTTATAATAGACTCCAGCTCTGGGTTTGTCCTGGAGACCTGTTATTTTAGGCTGTTTGCAGACTGAATATAATAGCACAAGGAGAAATTAGCTTTACAATCAGGGAACTAATATGAGCTTTAAAAAGAATCACATTATGCAGAAATCATCCAGAAAATGAAAATGAACAAAGTAAAGGGATCTTCCTTGGGTGTGAACGCATTGGGGATTTCTACTTGAATACATTTCGGGCATGCATTACATGGGAGTGTGTTCCTCTTTCTTTACAATTAAAGCTCCCAGGACTCAAAAGTGACAATTTACGTAGCTGCAAAGCCAGGAGTGTACTGAGATGTGTCTTTTTAGAACAGCACAGTAATAAATTTCAGATACTTGTAACCTGGAAAAGAGCTAAATGCTGCTCTGGTGATGCTTGCATATTGGAAGCATGTAGCCAGTCCATTGTGGAAACCCAACTGAATGACAGCAGGACAATAATGGCACCAGAGAGCCCTACCCTAATGAAAACCTATTGGATAATCTCTGTCCTGGAGTTGGCATTAGGGAGAGGAGGTCATTGTGATAATTTTTTGTTTTGTTCCAGAATCAATGTCTCCTGCATTGATGTAGACTGCACATTAGCTTTGGGGTGTGTGCTTGTGTTTGATGAACAGCAGTGGACTATTGTTGTCTGGCAGCCTCTGGCTCTGTGTAAACTCATCCCTTTTTTATTAAAGGCCATAATTTCAAAGGAAGTTAACATCTGCACTTCTCAGGAAAGACCTGTGGCTGCTGGACCTTTCTGAAAAGCAGCCACTTAGCTACGTGGCTTCAAAGAAACTAAATACATTTTTAAAAACCTGACTTCCAAGTGGAAGCTGAAAACATCTGAAAACATTGTAGAGGAATGACTGTAGAATTTCTTGCCCAGTGCTTAACACCAGGATTTCCTCCTGATCAGTAGAAATAAGAGTTGTGTTTCATTAACCTAGCACAGAACATGCCTTGTAGCCTAATGCACAACCAAAATGCTTCTTTTTCAGGTATTATTCCCCTGGGTATTCCGAGATGCTTCTGGAAAGAGTGGAAAATTACCATCCAGCTTCATAAACTTCATCTTCTTTTTTTGTTAGAGCTGTATTTCACCTTTCTGTCTTTATGACCGCAATACAAATGCAGCTGCTGAAGCTCTTGATTCTGAAATCTCCTTCTGCTGTTCAAACTACTGAAAGACCTCAGCAATTCCAGCAAGCTGCACTGTCTTCTCTATAAACTTGTTTGTGGCATAGTTTTTGTTCCTTTTTGTTGGTCTCTAGCGTTGCTACCAGATATTGCAGCATATAGGAATGGAATTTCATGCAGGGGGGATGATTTATCACAGAAGCTTTTTTAGAGGCAGTAATTTCCTTTTCCTTCCACAAGAAAGGTTTGTTATTATCTCATTCAAATTGTAGCCTTCTCAGTACTGTAACCACTTTCCCCTTTTGCCTTTGCATATTTTTTAGAGCTTCCCAAGCTTCATGAGGTGGGGGAAAAACTGGCCCCTGTGCTTTTTCTAGTTCTGGACTCCATTCTGTACTGGGCTATCTCCTACTGCTAGCTTTCAGAAAGTAAAGTGATGTGATTTTACATCTCCCATCATCTTAATAGCTGCTAAATAATGAAATAACCAGACCTGATGGTGATAAAAGGGCTGAATTTGATATGATATGATAATGTGGTGGTCTGCAAAAGTCTTCCTAATCAAGGTAGGATTCACTGTGGAGGGAGGGAGTAACACACTGGTTGGTGTTTGCATCATTGTTCCTCTGGTAAAGGATGGAGAGAACTTAGAACTTCCATGAGCACAAGAAGGAGCCTGGGAAGTTCAGTTTCTCAGAAGAGAGGAGAATTGCTTGGGTGTAGGAACATTTGGCAAAGTTCTGAGCACATTCAGAGGAAACTGGAGGGTGCTTGAGATCAGCTGATTTGAGTGGTGGGATTAAGGCTGCTCACTGCTTAGTCTTCAGGAGCTAAAATTGTTGCAAAATTGAGTTGAAACACACTTGGAACTTGGTCTCGCAGCTGCAGATCACACCAGCATGGAAGTTACCGGAGGTAATGAGCTCTGGCTCATCTGTAGAACCTCCTGGCAATATTTGTGCCTTCTTACATGAAAGTGAAAAAGCTTTTTGCATTCTGCTTACTCCTCTGGTGTACTGTAGCAGCAGACAGAAGCATACAACCCTTTAAGATTCCCTAATATCCAACTGTCATCATTTTTTGTTCTTTTAACTGTTTTTCTATTCCTCATTTCCAGCAGGTATGGCTTTTTTGGGGGTGTTGTTTGTTTGTTTGGGGTTTTGTTGGGTCTGTTTGTTGGGGTTTTTTTTATTTATTTTTTTCCCCTCCAAGAGTAATAAACGGTGTCTCTGGAATGGGATGTTGAAACACTGACAGCCAGAAGGAAAGGCAATATTTGAAAGCCCCTGCAGGAGAGAAAGTTGTCTACATTCTTAAACATAGTAAGTGAATGAGTTTATAAAACAGGGATATTACTTCTATTACTTGTAAAACAGGAGCAAAGACTTGCTGCAGTTGGAAGTGATTTGCAGTGGCTTTTCTCTGCCAAATGCCACATCACTGTTTTGTTTTATTCTTGTCAGCATATTTTTCAGCAGTTCACAGCAGCACTGATGGGCTATCTCGTGTTACGGTTTCATTCTGCAGAGGGCTGTGTTCCTGCTGGGTGGCCCTCGATGCTCTCAGGCTCTGCTCTCCAGGAGGAGCAGGGGATGCACAGTACCTTGCTGTGTGGAGCCTAACTGAGATGGGAATTGTTGGTGGTGTGAATGCTGGGTTCTTTGCCCACATCAGAGTGAAAAGCCTTGGAACTGACTAGCTTCTACCAAGTGCCTTTTAGTTTTTGATGTTTAAATTCTGACATTATTAATACCAGGGCACAAAAGTCTGAGGTCTAGGTAAAAGGCTGTTGTAATAATAAATTTTCTCACATGCATTATGGATGTTTACAAATCAAATCTTGTACAATCTCTGAAAGAAAATGTAATCAAAAGGCTCCCAGGCAGTCGTGAAGGATCCGAAGCCTTTTCTTTCGCCTGCCGGAACAGAAGTGGTGCAGAGGGCTGAGCGCAGTTGCAGTGCAGATGGGAGGCAGGGTGTGCACGGCGCTGCGTACCCAGCGCCGCATCATCTGCCTGCAGCACGCCCGCCCCGCACAATGCTCATGTCTGTGTTCTGTGCCGCGACAGCACAGAGGCTTCAGTCCCCTGACAAATGTGCTCCTGCTGTGTCACACTGTGCTACACTGTAAGGATTCCACAGGGTTAAATTTCAATGCCTAAACAATTTGTTCACAGTCTTTTCACAGTCTTTTTCTGATTCCTGACAAAGGAAATGATTGCACGAGGCAAACCTTCAAAGCGATCTGATTGTGCGGAGCACAATCTAAATCAGACCCACAGAAATACATCTTTACACCAGCCAGGCACTTCCCTCCTAGCCCACTGGCTGTGGAATCACAGAATGGCCTCTTGTTGCAGGACTCTCCTGGGCGATGCTGCATCCCGTGAGGCTGTGGCAGCACAAAGTCCTCTCCTGCGTGCTTTGAGACTCCTCAGCTCTCCTTTGCTGTCAGGCTGCTTCCTTGCACTGTCCATGCACCTTGTGGCTGGAGGTTCCCTGCTAACGGGCATCTGCACAAGGCAGGTGTAGCCCTTGACAGCAGAATGATACTAATTTGTATCTGAGCTTCACATTATTTGGGCGAGAGTTGCTTTCTTCTCAAGCTCTGATGTACCACAGTTCTGTTCTCTCTCATGTGGCATAAGTCATCATCTAAAACCATATTAATGTCTGTAATTGCTGCTCTGCCAAGCTTCAAGTGCATATCATTTGTCTATATTTCACAGAACAAAATGTAGATTTGCATTTTAATTCGTTGTGCAAATGCTGTTCTCATGCTGGTTTGTGGCTGTGGTGCTGAAGAAGGTGAAGAAGGAGGCTGGTTTTGTGGCTTGAGCTTAGCTCTGGGTGTTTGTCTCAGTTTACCACTCAGCAGTGCCTACCTCTGAGCAGAGAACATGCAAACATTTCGAGGCCCTCTTACAGAGATGGCTTATTAAGACACACAAAGAAAATTAAGTCAGTGCTTTGGCAGAAATTAAGTGGACACAGCCCTTAAATTATTTCGCCAGTTCCTTTTGACTGGAGCATTGGGACTCTTCAACCCAAGTCTTCAAAGATCTTCTCTGGGGGCCTGAGCCATGATTTTTGTCTACATCACTACAGCTTTTATTACATGTACAGATGTAAACCAGTGCCTTGAAAGAACATGTGGATGTGTAAAACTTTACCATATTTCGTTCAGTGGATGGATTAACTGCCCTACAAAAGCTCCATTCTTTATCTGAATGACTGGAAACCAAGAGGAGCTGAAAAGGGGAAATTCAAGGAGTTCAACTCTTGTGCGTATAATATGTTCTGCATTTCCAGAGGGATTTGCCAAGGGATTGCTTTGTCTTCTCTGAAGTGATCAATCTGCTGGAGATTTGCATCTTAACAAACAAATGGGGGAAACGTTGAAGGAGCTGAATGGGACTGATGAAGGAAGAAATTAATCTCATTTGGTGAAGTAAAGCATAAAGTTACTGTAATTAGGATGTGGCTGGAGTGTGGGTACATCCTCAGTGTTCCTGCTTTGGTCCAAGGGGTTGTGAATTTAGCTTGACCAAAAGGAAGTTTAAGGCATGGAGGCTGCTATGGGATAGCCTTCAGCTTCTGGGACAAGCTGGACTCATCTGATTTACAAGGACCGGGGAGGGGAATGGCTTTAAGATGGGAGAGGGGAGATTTAGACTGGAGATCAGGGTGAAATTCTTTACAGTGAGGGTGGTGAGACACTGCAATAGATTGCCCAGGGAGGTTGTGGATGCCCCCTTCCTGGATGTGTTCAAGGCCAGGATGGACATGGCCTTGAGCAGTGTGGTCTAGTGGAAAGTGTCCCTGCCAATGGCAGGGGATTGGAGCTAGATGATCTTTAAGGTCCCTTGCAACCCAGACCACTCTATAATTGCACAATTTCTGAGCATGCAGAGGTAGCTGACTATTGTCCCTTCAGGTGAGGAATCTGTGAAAGCATTTGAGTCTCAATGTTTTCCTCAATGGCTGCTTGGTGTCCTGTATCTTGGTTGTTAGAGTTTTAGACCTCACTTTGTGACCAGGGTAGAAAAGAAATGTGAAGCAGATTCCAAAGCCAGTGATTCTGCTTCTTGCATTGACATAGGTTTGCTTTTGTGGGCTTGGGTGGCTATAACAAATCCCTATGTATCATCATCTTCAGCTGTGAAGTGTCAGTTCATACTCCTTTGTTAACTTGCAGAGGTCCAGGCAGCAGAACTTAAGTCCTTTACAACTGATGCCAGATTCAGAAAGGTATATTGTTCAAAATCCTGCAAAAATTCATCTAAGAAACCTTTGAAATGTAGGGGTTTTAGAATTTGAGTTGAAGTAGAAGGCCAGTGGATTTTGTGGTGGACAGCAGGCTGACCATGAGCCAGCAAATGTGCCTTTGGGCCAGGAAGGCCAATGGCATCCTGGGGTGCATCAAGGACAGTGTGGCCAGCAGGTCAAGGGAGGTTCTCCTCCCTCTCTACTCTGCCCTACTGAGGACTTATCTGGAGTACTGTGTCCAGTCCTGGGCTCCCCAGTTCAAGAGGGACAGCGACTTGGTGGAGAGGGTACAGAAAAGGGCTACAAGATAATTAGGGGACTGGAACATCTCTTATGAGGAAAGAACTGAGAGAATTGGGGCTTTTTAGTCTGGCAAAGAGAAGACTGAGGGGGGATGTCCTCAATGCTTAGAAATACTTAAAGGGTAGGTGTCAGGAGGATGGGACCAGTCCTTTTTGAGTGGTGCCCAGTGACAGGATACAGGGTACTGGGCATGAACTTAAAAGTGGTAAGTTCCATCTAAACATGAGGAGGAACTTCAGTTTAATGGTGCTGGAGCACTGGAACAGGCTACTCACAGAGGTGATGGAGTCTCCATCTTTGGAGATATTCAAGACCTCCCTGGATGTGTTCCTGTGTGACCTTCTCTAGGTGAACCAGCCTTGGCATGAGGGTTGAACTTGGCGATCTCCAGAGGTCCCTTCCAACCCCTACCATTCTGTGATTGTGTGATTTGTGAGTTTCCTCCTCTGACAGAACTTGAAGGGATCTTGGAGAAAGAGGAAATTACCCTGTCTCCCATGACTATGCTAAAACTATTGATGTCATTTTGGTATAACACTGAGCTGCTAATATTGATGCTGCTGTGCTGTATTCTGCAGTCAGCTCTATAATTTAGCTGCTGAAAATGCTAATTACGTTATTACCGCTGCGCTGTGTCTCCAGATCCAGCACAAAAGATTGAATTAGGAAATACTGATAAGCAATAGCAAAGCATATTTCGATGATGAGAATGCCCCTGACGTCAGGAAATGGTGGTGCCTTTCACAAGAAGTTACTCTTGACTTGAGTTCAACCTGTTTCATAGCTGTTTGTGTTCCCTCCGACCCAAGAGGTCCCATCAGGAGGCTCTCTGAGCACTCAGCGAAGTGCTGAGGACCCTGATGAAGTGCTTGCAGAGAAGCTAGTGGTGTTTGCTGTCATGCATCAGCAAGCTATGGAGAGGAGCAGTGTGAGCATGCTGATGGCATCTTCTTGACAGATTTCCACAGAGATTTTGCAGGCTTGCTGCTTCTTTCTAAAAAGATGCTTGGTTCCTACTCGTTCCTACCTCCAAACCAACTTAAAGAAGAGCTACCCAGACTAACTTTAGCTAGTCTGTATTTTATTCCTTTCATAACAAAAAAAATCAACTTTGAGAGGAGGGAAAGCATGGCAAGCAGATCGAGAGGTGATTCTGCTACTCTGCTCTGCCCTCATGAGACCTCACCTGGAGTACTGTGTCCAGCTATGGGACCCTCAACAGAAGAGAGACACGGATCTGGTGGAACAGGTCCAGAGGAGGGCCACAAAGATGATCAGAGGGGTGCAGTACCTCTCCTAGTAGGCCAGGATGAGAGAGTTGAGGCTGTTCAGCCTGGAGAAGGGTCCAGGGAGACCTTAGAGATATATTTCAATGTCTGAAGGGGACCTATAGGAAGGCCGGGGAAGGACTGTTTAGAAAGGCTTGTGGTGATAGGATGAGAGGCAATGGTTTGAAGCTGAAGCAAGGCAGATTTATGTTGGACATCAGGAGGAAGTTCTGCACAATGAGGCAGGTGAAATACTGGAAGAGGTTGCCCAGGGATGTGGCTGAGACCCTGCCCCTGGAGACATTCAGGATCAGACTTGACATGGCCCTGGGCAGCCTGCTTTAGCTGGAGGTGTCCCTGCTGAGTGCAGGGGGGTTGGACAAGCTGACCTTTGAGGATCCTTTCAAACCCAATGCAATCTGTGAATCAGTGGAGAGTGTCTGAATGTCTTTCTTGAAAACAAAGTTGTTGATTATTTTCTTTTTGTGTCAAAACCACAAAACTCTTCATAATTTAATCACAAGTTTAGTGCCCTTTGCCCTCAAGAAAAGTTTTGCCTTCACTGGTAGAGATGAGTAATGTGTTTTATCCCTCCTGTCTTATTTATAATTAGATTTGATGGCCTGTCTACAAGTTCACCCTTTAATATTAGGTCAGTGTTAAAGCCATTATCCACCAAGATTCAGCCTTTGTTGCCCCACAGTGCTATAAATTATATTACCATCTATTGTTAAAAATTAATAATATGCAACATAGAGGTCTGGTGGAATCCTGTTAATGAGAATGCCAAAGCTTCATTGACTTGCAATATCATTAGAGCTGCCAGACAGGTTTATAGCCTTGTGCAAAGGCTATTTGTGTTGGTTTAGACACAGTATTTATTTGGTCACACCCAGCCAAATGTTTCCTTACTAAATTAAAACAAGTGCTGGTTCCTTCAATGAGCTACAAAGATCTATGGTGTAATTTCAGGTGCTCAATCACAGGCAATAATCCCCAACAATGGAAGTGGGTAGAGGATCAGCAATGGTGGCTATACTACTGTGAATAGGAACAAAGAGGGAAGGGAGTTTACTGAGCTGGGCAAAGTTAATTTTTTATGACTCAAGCAATGTATGAAATTTGGAAAGAACAGCTTCTGCTTGTAGCCTACTCTGATCTTTATGGAACCCCTCCCTGTATACACATCCATGCACATTTGTGAGCGTGGGCAGCCAGCGTGGAATGGTGATTTCTGTCTTTGCTTTCTGTAGAGCATCTTTGGTGGCTGGAGTCTGCTCCAGGTCATTGGCAGGTGCTTTGCTCACTAACAGGGTTTATGGCACTGACTTCAATTAAAGTGAGCAGCACCCACCTGAATCACAGAATCACAGAATGGCAGGTTGGAAGGGACCCCCAAGGATCATCTGGTTCAACCTTTCTAGGTCATAGTAGAGTTGAAACAAGCTGGCCCAGCACCCTGTCAGGCTGAGCCTTAAAACTGCCCAGTGCAGGGGAATCCACTGCTTCCCTTGGGAGATGATTTCTCATTGTTCTCATAAGGAAACATTTTCTTCTGGAATGCAACAGGAACCTCCCCAGCAGTAGCTTGTCCCCATCAGCCCTTGTCTTTTCCATGGGACTCCTCATCAAAAGGGAGTCTCCATCCTCCTGGCAACCACCCCTTATGTGCTGGTCCATGGCAGTAAGGTCTCCTCTCAGCCTTCTCTTCTCAAGGTTACACAACCCCAGCTTTCTTAGCCTTTTCTCATATGGCAGTGCTGCCAGGCCTCTGATTCCTGTGGCCATCTCTGGACACTTTCCAGCCTGTTTGCATCTTTTGTATAGTGGGGACCAAACCAGAATGCAGTAAAGAATCAGGCACTGGACCAGGAACTGGCTCTGTACTCCTGAGCTCCACTTTGGGCCATCCCTCCATAGTTATGTATCTTTTTATATCAAACATGGCCTACTAGTGACAACCCCGGTACCATTTTTGCTTGAATTACCATGAGGTTGTGAATCACTGTTTTAGGTCTGGCCTTTCCCTCTCCAAGTGTTTTTTATAATCCTGATTTTGTGTTGCTAGCAGTGCAATAGGTTTGGTAGAATTGCTGTTAAATTTACACTAGGAGAATGCTTTAGCAGCTGTTCTATAGAAGTTTAAACTACTCTGACTATTCTTAAGAAATCATAAAGTTGTTGAAAGGGAGAAAAAAGTCTGGGACTGCCATAGAATCATAGAATGGTAAGGTTGGAAGGGACCTCAAGGATCTGTCCTCACTATTTTTTTTTTTTTTTGGAGGGGGGAGAGCATTTTTGGTGTTTTTTCTTATAATTTTTTTTTCCTTTGGCATTTTGTGTGCTTCTTTTAAAGAACAGCTTTAAAAGGGCTTTATAGACAAATTGAGTTCCTCTGCAGAATTCAAATGAGAAAGAATGCCACTTTACTGAGACTTGTTCTCTGACCACCTGAGAAAAATGGGTTTTCCATCCTCTTGATCATCTGGAGTTATAATAAAATGTGCTGTCAGCTGGATTCCTCCTGTGTGAAAGCAGACAGAGCTGCATCATTGCACACCTAAAGGAACAACAAACTACTAAGAGAGCAATCTGAAATCTGAATTTTTCTCATTCTCCTTAGAGACCACAAATTATTTTCTGTAATCTTACTGCAAGTTGAGTCTTGAAGGAGGGGTACACCTCCTGGGGCTGTTTCATTTGAGGAAGAGGAGGCTGAGGGCAGACCTCATTGCTTTCTACAGCTACCTGAAGGGACATTGTGGAGAGGCTGCTGCTGGCCTCTTCTCACAGGTAACTGGAGACAGAACAAGGGGGAATGGCCCCAAGCTGAGACTAGGTCGGTTTAGATTGGACATTAGGAAGAAGTTTTTTACAGAGAAAGTGGTCAGGGACTGGAATGAGCTGCTCAGGGAGATGATGGAGTCACCCACCCTGGAAGTGTTTAAGGGTTGTTTGGATGTGGTGCTTGGGGCTATGGTTTAAGGTGAATCTTGTAGAGTAGGCTTATAGCTGGACTTGGTGATCCTGAGGGGCTTTGCCAGCCTGCATGTTTCTGTGATTCTGTGACCTCATCCTGCACAGCACAAAGGAACCAGAGCTAGAGACTGTTTCATACAGAACTAAGCCACCTGTCAAGGTCGTGGTATGAAACCCTCCAGCAATAGCTATGAAAGGAAGGGAAAACAAATCCACAAAACTAGAAGGTAATTAGTGAAAATTGACTAGTGAGCTCAGAAAACTTCAGCTGAATGTCCAGTCTGTTGCAGATGAAATGAAATATGGTGGCAACGTGTTGGAATCCTGGGGTGGGAGGCACATGAAGAGCGCACAGAAGATGGATGTTAGTTAGCTGGAGCTGCTGACAGGTCCCCAGTCTGGGGAGCTGCTCCTGAAAACCCTCAGCCAGGCAAAAGCTTTTGTTGATCTGAGGGTGACTGTGCACTGAAGGAAGATTCCTGGGCATATGGCAGTCAGATGATGGTGGTGCAGCTCCCGTGATGTGCTCTGGACTGTTGGAGTAGTTGGAGGACTAAGTGGGGACTTCACAGAGTGCTGCTGTAATTTGAAGCCGTTCTGCAAGCAGACTGCAAGCAGCAAGTACCATTGCTAAGCCTGATAGGAATTCCATCGTGTTCAACTGCCACTAGTTCTGCTGCTGCAGATCAGCAAACCAAGGGAAAGAACAAAACAAGGCAGAGATCTCATCTGATTTCATAATGAACCTGAAGAACTCCTTCTCAGAAGAACCCCAAAAGCACAGCTCTCAGATCTGCACTGGCTTCTGTTGCCACATTATTGTGCCCTCAGTGGGCAGCTGGTCCATTTTTTCCCTTCCTTTGCTCCTTCTGAATAAAACACAAGTTAAGTCACTTTCTTATGGGTTTCCTTCATGTGGTCTTCCTGTCTTGTTGGTTTATGATTCCCTTATTTGCTTTAAATCAAACTCACTGATGGATGTAGCTCCTACATGACTTCATCTGTGGGAGAGATGCAAGAATTTCTCTCCTTCAGCTCGCCTGCATGTTTTTCCAGACCTCAGGGTCTGCCTCTGTTCTTTGATTCTGGGTTCTGATGCACCTAAAAAGATTGCCCTGTGTTTTTGTTTATTTGGTTCATTACTCCTCACATCCTCTTCACGGATCACTCTTCCTTTGTTTGACTTTGTATTTTCCAGGGCTGGTCACTGAATCTTGGCAGAGCAGTTCCAGCATCGCTCACACACAGCTGGTTGTTGCTGTGACAGTGGGCTGATGTATGCCTCCAAAGCCAACACACAGGCCTGTGTGCTGAATGCTTCCAGCATCGTGGCAAGCACAACCCATTTTGAGAAACCCTGAAAAAAAAAAAAAAAAAGAAGAAAAGGGGGAGATTAAAAATAGGAAATAATGGGGGGGGAGAAAAAGCATTCCCAAACTGAGAAGCAGGCATGTTTCTGAGGAGCCACACAGCATCAACTGGGAGGAAAAGCTGAAACAACATCTCTGGTGGCAGGGAAAGGTTTAAAGAGGAGAGGAAAACACCATGGCCCCCATGATGTCCTGCACACAGGCAGTGTAGCATCATCCCAGGGGAGGGATCATGGAGCAGAGGGATCACGGAGCAGCTTTACTTACCCAGCAAGACAGGGTGTTCTCCTTCTGGAGGATTCACTTATTGTCTGTTTTATCAGGCAGCTACAGCAGGATCATTCTAAGCCTGTATTTTAATGACTGCTTTGTTTTAAAGCTGTGTGGAGCATGCTGCTGCCTTCATCCTGCTGTCTTCTCCCTGCATCTTTCCTCCACCTTCCCATTAGTTTTCCCCGTGAAGTCTTGGTGCATGCTCTGAGGAATGTCTGTCGGTGAGTATTACTTTCACCAGCTTTCCTTTGCAGTAGTGTGTCCATAAATGGCAGACAGCATCATTCCTAATTACATGTTGCCCCCAGATGCTCCATGGGTGATGCTGATGGATTGCTGTGTGGGTGGTGTTGAAGGGGCTGGGGGAGGGGGAGCTGGGATGCAGCTCCTTTAAGTGGTAGCAGAGGTCTCTTGTTGGGCTGGGCTCATCAGTCCTCCCTCAGTAAAGTCAGCTCAGGAACCTCCGAGGTCGTGCATCACATCTGGGCATTGGAAAAGGGGATGTAATGCAGGAAAGGCTTTGGGATACAAACTGAACAGGGACACAGGAGGAGCTGGAGGAGACAGAGAATTTACCCATAGCCTGTTAGTGCAGAAGCCACCCAGCACGGAGGGCTGCCAGACTACACAAGCTGCTACATCATGCTGCCTTGATTTCAGTTCCCCCCAGCTCTCAGCTGAGCCAGGTGGTGTCAGCCTCCCATGTCAGAACCTTATCGCAGTGGGAGGTGGTGCTTGCAGGGCATCTGCCCAGCAGGCTGTGGTGGCAGTGATACCTCTGACAGCCACCTTTTGCATGGATTAAGACAGCCCTGCTGTGGTTGAGGGCAGACTCTGCTGTGTGATTGAGTCAGGCCAGATGTGGCTACCAAAAGCATGGCTGTGGAGCTGGCAGACTGAGACACTGACTTCTACCAGACCCTGCTGGGTCTGCAGGTCTGGAGAGGACATGGGTAGAGGAAATGCAGGAGGAGGAGCACTCACAGACCCTCCCTTGAAAAGGGACAGACCTTCTTGCAGCTTGGGGATGGACATGCTTGCACAAGCAGCATGAAGAGCAGGAACAGAAAGCTGAGTGATTCTGGACCTTGAAAGAATGCTCTGCAAACCCCAGAGATATCCAAGGGAAGGTGAGGAGGTGAAAGCAAGGGTTTTCCAGTCAAATGTTTGTTGGTTTTGCACAGACCTTTACTCTTCAAGGGCTGCTAGGGGAGGAGGAAGTGAGAGAGTGCACGTGTGTGAGAGCACATCTGCAGAGGCTGTTTCCTTCTCTGGCTGTCCCCTGGTCCTTGAAAGCCTTTATATTTAGCATGCCCAGAAGGTCAGCTGCTGGGGAGATGTGGAGGCAAGCAGGCAGGACTGACTTTGAGGACTGAAGCAATGGGACTCCATGCAGCAATGGGATTCTGTGGGTTTTGCATACCAAGCCTAGTGCTAGACCAGGACTTTGTCCCATCATCTGAAGTGAAACCAAGAAGTGGCTTGGGATGGTGTGCAGAAGAACATTTAAGAACAGGAGACCTTAACTGCTGCATCAGACCAAAGGTCTGTACAGCCCCAAGCCTGTCTCCAACAGTGGCAGAAGGCAGTGCAGGAAAGCCTGATCATGTCCTGCAGCCCATCCTCTCTGTACTGCCTCAGCACCCCCAGCTGTTGGATTTGGATCTTAGAGGTTCATCAGTGCCTAACCTTTCTAGCATCTGCTTATGGATCCACTGGCCACTTAATTTTGTAAAACCCTTCTAGAGTTGCTTGCCTGAAAAGACCTTAGTGCCACATACAGACCTAAGGACTCCACTGTATGCTCCCCTCTTCAGGTACTCACTGAAAATGTTGTTTGATGCCAGTCCCAGCATCCGTCCCACAGTGCTGGTGCCTGTTCTCCACCTGAGAAGTAATGATTAAACTTATAGAATCATAGAACCATAGAATGGTCCAGGCCAGAAAGGACCTCTAGAGGTCATCCAGTCCTGCCCTCTGCAGTCAGCAGGGACATCCCCACCAGACCAGCTCACTCAGGGCCCCATCAAGCCTCACCTTGAATGTCTCCAGGGAAGGGGCCCAAACCACCTCCTGGGCAACCTGTTCCAGTGCTCCACCACCCTCATAGTAAAGAACTTATTCCTAACAGCCAATCTAAATCTGCTCGTCTCAAGCTTGAACCCATTGTGCCTCCTCCTGCCACTACAGGCCTTTGTAAACAGCTTCTCTCCATCCTTCCTGTAGCCCCCTTCAGATACTGGCAGGCTGCTATTAGCTCCCCCTGGAGCCTTCTTCTCTCCAGACTGAACACCCCCAGCTCCCTCAGCCTGTCCTCATAGCAGAGCTGCTCCAACCCCCTGATCATCTTTGTGGCTTCCTCTGTACCCACTCCATCAGGTTAATGTCCTTCCTATAATGAGGGCTCCATCTTTTCATCTTTTGCTTCATGTCCTGCCTCCAGGCTTTCCTGTAAACCTTTCCTCCCATCCTGTGACAAGTTGGTTTGTCTGTTAACCTCAGCTGTGGAGCCTCATCAGAAGCTTTTTAAAAACTGGACTGTTCTGTGCCTGCTGAACCCACTCTGTATCTGCTGATGCACTCTGAGGACTGGTGGGTATTTCTGCCTGCAGAAGCCACACTGCCTTGGTCCCAACAGACCACATTGATCCCTGTGTACAGTGACTTTAATTTTTTAGACCCCTTTTTGAAATGCCATTAGCAAGGATGGGCAGCAAAATTCCTGGTCTGCAATTCCCATGATCCTGGCTGGGAGTTGCAGTGGGAACTTGTCAGCCGTCTGGCAGCCTGGAGCTTGCATACCTGGGTGACCCTCCTGGTCCCCAAGGCTGAGAGGTGAGGGTGACTACTAGTCAGGAACAGAATGGAGCTCTACTCAGGAGTGGAAACCACCACCCAGAGAAGTCTCAGTAACTAATTTTTTTTAGTGTCAAACCAGATTTGCTGAATTTCTGAAGTGAGTCCTTAGGTGCCAGTTACTCTTTCTCAGTCCTCCCTCCACAGGGACAAGACATTTCACATGGTTTCTCCTACAGTGGTCTGCAAAATACAGAGAAGATGATTAGGTGATGATAAAATGTGTCTGGAAGTATTCACAACTCAACGGGATGTGTTCCTGTGTGACCTTCTTTAGGTGATTTAGCAGGAGGGTTGGACTTGATGATCTCCAGAGGTCCTTTCCAACCCCTACCATTCTCTGATACTGTCTGTCCTAGGTCTTGTATCTGCTATTGATAGATAATTGGTAGTTGGTGAGATGTTCCCTGTAGTGTGGCAGGAATATCTGTGGGGAGGGAGGCCAAAACTCCACACTGAGATCCTACAGGTTGGGATTTATCAGAAGAAATGAGCACGAATCTGAACAATGTAGCTAAATACTGACCCTTTGGGCTAGCTAAACACCACATGAAAAGATTTTGGCCCATCCCTTCAGGACAGATATTCCTTAAATGGCATCTGAAGAGGGAAAATTGCTGCTTAAAGAGACTCTGAGAGGAGCCAGTTCAGGAAAGAGGCTGGAAAGCAGCAAAGCCTCTTCTTGTGTCCTCTCACAAGCAATGTGGTTTTGCAGGTAGTGCTCCAACATGAGGAGAAAGGGAAATACAGAAGCAGAAAAGAAACAGTGAGCAGTAAATGAAAACACAGGAGGCAGCAGTAAAAGATGGTTTTTGGTTTTTTTTTTTTCCCTTCTGTGGGGCTCGAAGCAACTGCTGAGGAGTTTTGTTCTGGGAACAGAAAGTGCCACAGCAGGATGGGAATGCTTGGCTTGGGTGAGCTGTCATATCTGTCATCATTATAGGCATGGACAGATGATGATGATCTCTCCATTCTGCTTCTGCTTTTTCTCAGTCTCCAGAGATGCTCTTCCAGCTGTTTTCACCACAACATTTATTCAGCTAATTTGTCCACTTTCCCTTCTCATTTTCTTGCAGCTCGTCTTACCTTCATGGAGCTGGTACCATCTTCTCTGTGCCCACTGCTGCTGTTGGCCAGAGATGCTGAGCACTGCCCTGTGCTGGTGACTGCCTTCCTCCTCCACTGCTTTTCAGCTCATCTTTCCTGCACAACACAACATTCCATGCCATGTGAAGCAAGGGGAGAAAAGTATACAGCAACTGGGGGCTCTTGAGTGAGTCGCTTTTCATAGCTACAAGCTCCATCTTCTCCCCTCACGGCTCCCTCTCTGCACCCATTCCTAGGGGACTGGCCCCATGTTTATCTGCTAGCCTGCAGCAGCAGCACATCTGGAACCAGGCAGCTGGCACCACAGCTCCTTCCACTGCTGCTGTAGGATTTTGAAGACAAGCAGGTTTCACAAGGCTGCAGCTGAAGAGGCATTCTAGAAGCTCCTAGAAACTCCTCTCCAGAGTTTTTGGAGATCTGTATGATCACTGATCTTTCCGGTGAGTAAGATGAAGAAAGGCACACAAAGTCCTTTTTAATCTTGTTTTCAATTAATAACTAGGATACAGCAATTGCACCTTGGGCTGATGACAGCCTGTGTCTGAGGAGAAATCATTGTGATGATTGGATTCAGTCATTGTAAAGTTTTTTTCTGGCCCCCTGAACAGGTTATGGAGTCTCTTTCTCCGGAGCCTTTCAAGCCCTTTCTGGATGTTTTCCTGCGTGACCTGCACTAGATTATGGTCCTGCTCTGGCAGGGGGGGTTGGACTTCATGATCTCTGAAGGTCCCTTCCAACCTCTAACATCCTGTGATCCTGTAGTCCTGTAAAATGATTCTATGATTCTGTGATTCTATGAGTGAGATTTATGTGTGGGCACTTGGTATAGTTTGAAGCAGACTGAAGATCTATATTAGGGCATCTTCCTTATGAGGAGACCCTGAGGGAGCTGAGGCTGTGCTGCTTGGAGAGGAGGAGACTGAGAGGAAACCATTCATGTTTATAAAAATGTAAAGGGGAGTGCCAGGAGGCTGGAGTCAGGCTCTGCTGGGTGATGCCCAGTGACAGGACAAGGGGTAGTGGGTGGAAGTTGAGGCATAGGAAGTTCCATAGAAACATGAGGAGCAATTTTTTTCCCTGTGAGGGTGACAGAACCCTGGAACAGGCTGCCCAGGGGGGTTATGCAGGCTCCCTCTCTGGAGATACTCAAGACCTGCCTGGATGTGTTCCTGTGTGACCTGCCTTAGGTGACCCTGCTGTGGCAGGGGGGTTGGACTGGATCATCTTTCAAAGTCCTTTCCAACCCCTAACGTTCTGTCATTCTGTGATTTAGTGCCATGCAGAGCCTTAAGACTGTGATAGGACTTCACCTGGGAGCCTGCACTGAGAGCATGCAGCCCTTCTCACCAGAGCTGGTCCTACCTGCTCACCACCACAGGCTGCCAAGCAAGCAGCCACCCCAGCAATCAAAGTGTGGAGCAAACACCCCTGTGNGAGGGCAAGGAAGATGGGGAAGGGTCTGGAGAATAAATCGTATGAAGAGCTACTGAAGGAGCTGGGGATAGTTAGTTTGAAAAAGAGAAGGCTGAGGAGAGACCTCATCACTGTCTACAGCTACCTGAAAGGACGATGTAGAGAGGTTGGTACTAGTCTCTTCTCACAGGTAATTAGTGATGGAACAAGAGGGAAAGGCCTCAAGCTGCAGCTGGGTAGATCTAGACTGGATATTAGGAAAAAGTGGTCAGGCATTGGAATGTGCTGCCCAGGGAGGTGGTGGAGTCACTAACCCTGGATGTGTTTAAAAGTTGTTTGGACGTGGTGCCTGGGGATATGGTTTAGGGTGAACCTTGCAGAATAGGGTTATTGGTTGGACTTGGTGATCCTGAGGGGCTTTTCCAACCTGAATGTTTTTGTGATTCTGTGATCCAGGCAGACTTTGAAAGTCTTCAGAGTCTCCACCTCTCTGAGCAGCCCGGTCCAGTGCTCTGCCACTCTCCAATTAAAGAGAATTGAATGAAAGCATCATCATAGGACAAGAGGAAATGGTTTCAAGTTGCACCAGTGGAAGTTAGGTTGGATATCAGGAAGAATTTCTTCACTGAAAGTGTTCTCAGGCATTGGAACAGGCTGCCCAGGAAGGTGGTGGAGTCACCATCCCTGGAGGTATTTGAGTTGTGCAGGCCTGGTGTCTAGGGACATGGTTTAGGCAAGGACTTACCAGTTCTAGGCTAATGATTGGACTCAATTATCTTAGAGGTGTTTTCCAGCCTGGGCAATTCTGTGATTCTGTGACTCATGTTCATCCCCATCAGTACAAAAGATTACTTCTCTGGTGCAATTGGTGAGCTGTGTGTAAGAGGTTTCGAATGCCAGTTTTGGAATCAGTCACCTCTTTCCCTTTGCTGACCTGCTTCTAACGTGGTAGTAGCTCCTAACATATGGATCCCACATAGAAGAAAAATGGTAGAGAAAGGGTTGTGCTTGTGATGGTTTTTATTTTTGCTTCCAGCCCTCCCATCTCTGAAATGCATGCAGACATCTCTTCCCCTCCAGATACAGCTTCTATCATGTGCTTTGCACCTTTAAATGTGCAAAGCATCCTGCCTGCCTGGCAGGACTCTGAGATTCAAGATGGAAGAGACAGGCTTTGTTTTCTCCCTCACGGAAATTCTGCATTCAGTCCTCCTTTACTGCTACATTGGCTTGCGGGGAGGGTTCCTAAACAACCCCATCCTCTTTCCCAGTTCCTTTACACTTTCTGCAGGCAGAGAGCAAAAGGCAGATTCTCTCCCTGCACAGGCTAATGCCAGGAGAGGAAAACCTGCAAAGTCTCAGCGTCTCCTCTCCGCAGAGCCTTCTGGTGGCAGGCAGGCAGGCTGAACGCTCGCCTGCATCTGAAACTGCAAAACAAAGCAAAGAAACTAGCAGGCACACATTCCTGAGTGCATGAGGACTGCTCCTGCTCCTCACCAACCTGCTCCCAGCCAGCACAACGAGGCAGGCACACTGCTGCCTGGGCAGCCCACAGGTATGGCTGCACTCTGCAGATTAGGCATTTGCCATTGCGTTTTTTATAGTTTCTTTTTTTCTGCCTGGCTCATCCATGTTCTGGACTACAGGAAATTAAGAATATTGAGAAGGTCCTTCTTGACCCAGGGTAGGTTACTGGTTAAATTGGTTCAGCAATGATCTGATTTTGTAACTTGTTCCACATGAGCAAGCGAAGGGACTGTAGCCAGCAGGGAGCAAGGCTTGGCTGTGTCCCACAGGGGTGGCTTTCCTACATGGTGACCAGTTCAGAGCCCTGAGTTTTCCAAGGATAAGGTTCCTTTCCCCCACTCTCACATGGGCTTCAGAAGCTGTATGGTGGCTTTCTGAGAGAAGGCAAGTCCAAGGCTGGCCAGCCTGAATGAGGCCACATTACTGCTCAGGTTTGTTTGTGTGGTCAGAGGCTTACCCACAGCGTTGGCCTTGATGAGTTCAAGAAGAAGTGATGGCAATTTGTGGGGAGGCCTCCAGGCTCTCAAATAAGGTGTTGGCTGACTGTGGCTGGGGATGTGTTCTTTTTCCCCCCACACAAGTAACCTCCTTGAAAAAAAAAAACCAAACCCAGAACCAGGACTTATGTCAGAGAGTATGTTGCATTCAGTAAGCAGAGATGCAGCTGCTGCATGTGTAGATGTGTGTGTAGATGGAATAGCAGTGCTCACACCAACATCCTCCCTCAAGAATCCTGTTGCAGGAGGACAGTTATAAATAACTTTTTGACCACTATAATTGTTCTGCCAGTAGAAGCTGACAGAGAAATACATTGACTCAGCACATGCCTGAACAAGAGCCTTTCCCAGGCAGCACCTCCCACCACATAAACGTCCCCACAAAGTCATGTAGGTGCCTGGTGGGACAGCAACCCCCACCTGGCTGCTGCTGCAAGCTGGCATAAGCCAGGGTGAATCAAAATTAAGGTTTCTAAAACATACTGAAGATAAAAAAGCACGGCTTAGGTGTTAGGTAATATTTTTTTTTCAGTACTCCCAGTTATAATTCCAACTGTTGTTGCAAGGACTGCCAGTGCCTTTCCTTGCAGTGGTGCTCTGGGTGTTTCTCATGGAGAAGTTGATGTTCTACCACTTCTACAGAGTTACAATGGTCTTTACTGAGCAAGGTGATCACTGACAAGTGGAATAAAATTATCTCCTGTGTTGATCTTCACAAGGTCTGCTACTGCTTCTTCCAGCCATGGTCTTAGCATAGAAAACTCCCTGGCCCAGTACCAGCTAGGAGGCTACAGTCCAATTATTTTGCTGCTGTTCCTGCAAGGATATTAATTCATTTTGGTAATTACATGGGAGGTTCTTTTTCTTATTTTGAAAATTGCCTTCAAAATAATAATTAGGAAGCTTTCTTTCTTCTTTTTTTCCCAAAGCAGATTCTACATAGAATAGAGAACCTAGAGATGTGATTTGACTATTAGCACTTGGAACACCAAAATAGCTATAAATGAATTCAAATGTAATTTTCTTGAGGGAATCATCCCTCTGTTGTGCAGACTCTTTTTGCTATACTTCTCAGGGCCTGTTTTACCTGTGTAATTTGAAATTATTCAGGAGGGAAAAAAAAAAATCTGCCTTTCTTGTTTGTGTAAATGTCAGCTCATTTTACTCTGCCAGCTCTGTCTCTGAGACTGCTTTTTCACAGTATCATTGTTGAATCATAGAATGGTTTGGGTTGGAAGGAACCTTAAAGATCAGCTAATTCCAACCCCTCTGTCATGGGCAGGGACACCTTCCACTAGCCCAGGTTGCTCAAGGCCTCATCCAACCTGGCCTTGAACACCTCCAGGGAGAAGGCATCCCCGACCTCCCTGGGCAACCTGTGCCAGTGTTTCACCACTCTCTGTCAAGAATTCTTCCTAATCTCCAGTCTAAACCCCCACCTCTTCCAGCTTCAATCCATTCCCCCTAATCCTATCAGTACAAGCCTTTGTCAAAAGCCCCTCCCCAGCTCTCCTGTAGCCCCCTTCAAATACTGGAAGGCTGCTATGAGGTCTCCCCAGAGCCTTCTCTTCTTCAGTCTGAACAACCCCAACTCTCTCAGCCTGTCCCAACAGAGGAGCTGCTCCAGCCCTCTCATCATCTTCATGGCTTCCTCTGGACTCACTCCAACAGTCTGATCTCCTTTTGTTGGGGGCACCAGAGTTGGACACAGTACTATTTTCTACTGTATTTCTGCTTTTCTTAATTCCCCCACATCATTGTCAGAATATCACTGTCTAACTGTGCATGAACCCACGCAAGGATTCACAGCAGGTCTGCTTAGCTATGTGGCCCCATTTAAAGCAGTGCAGTGGCTTTTTAGATATGTAGGTACCTGACAGTGCTGGTCTTTTGTTGCTGTATCTCTTCCCTGCAATACTGATGGCAGAACATACATTGATGCATCATACTTCTATACGAGTAGAATTGCACATGCAGGAAGTGTTTAACCAATGGAACCACTCTGGTAAAACAAAATGATAGTCTGGATAACTATAATGGAAGAAAACCAGGGAGTGGGCCAAGAGGCACTGGTTAATTCTTTATTACCCTCTGTTTCCAGCTGCAATGGAATTCCAATACCACATTTTCCCTTGTGAGCTATTCTCATTTTTAAATTTCCTCCCCTCCCCCCCACCATAATGTCACAGATTTATTCTTTGTGAACACAATGACGACACAATGGGAACAGTTTTGTCTTTGCCCTGGTGTTCCACAGGGACAAACCTCTAGGAGTCAAACTCCAAGCTTTCAAACCCAAACTGACCTCTGAGGGTAAGCAAGGTGCGGCGACCATGACGTCAGCCTCCTGCATCAAGAAAAATCTCACTTTCTCAGCCCCCTAACAGCGTTCCTCATCCTGCAAAGGTTTTAGAGCTGTGTGTTGAGGTATTTTTAGTGCTGTCATACACTTTGTTTTCAATGGAGATGTTATATTTAGAAGGTTCTCAAAACGTGGACCATGTGTTACATTTCTTTTGCGTAATCCATCAAGGCTAATTTGATTTGAGACCGGTGCCTTTCCCTCTTCCCCCCCCCCACCCCCATCTGTTTGGGAAAGTGCAGTTGTAGAGACATCAGTCATGTAACACTTTCTGTGAAACAGCTTTACTGACAGTTGGGAGTTGTCAGTAACCATGTGGATTTCAAGCTCTCAGTCTGGCTACAACGAGAAAAACCCTCTGACACATAATTTCCACAGAGCCGCAGAATTTAAGGCTGGAAAGACCCAACAGCATCATCTCGCTGACCTAAGCAGCCCAGGAATAAGTCATGCTCCAGCCTAATAGCTGTGGTAAACACCAGCTTTTGGGACAAACATAGACTCCATTTAATGGTGTTCACCTGACTTTCACCAGTCATTTACCGACCATTGTTTAGTTCATATTCGTGTTGTGAACAGAGCTGGGGCTTGCTTCCTGTGTCAACTGATCTAGCTTTGGCATCCAGCCTTTGGGAAAGCTTTAAGAGCTGAGGAGTTTGAGACTGTGTCCTCTTGTTCTCTCCCAAGCACCCAGGGACAGAACGAGAGGACACAGTCTCAAACTGCACCAGGGCAGGTTTAGGCTTGACATTAGAAAGAAATTCTTCACAGCAAGAGTGATTGGCTTTGGAATGGGCTGCCTGGAGAGGTGCTGGAGTCACCATCCCTGGAGGTGTTTAAGAGGAGGCTGGGTGAGGCACTTAGTGCCATGGGTTAGTTAATTAGAAGGGTTAGGTGATAGGTTGGACTCCATGATCCTAGAGGTCTTTTCCAACCTGATTAATTCTGTGATTCTGAGTCTGTGTTCCTTGTCTAAATACAAAGAGAGCACAGAACCACAGCGTGGTGAGGACTGGAAGGGACTTCTAAAGATCTCCTGGTCCAACCCCCCTGCTTAAGCAGGGTGACCCAAAGTAAATCACACAGGAACACGTCCAAGCTAACAAACCAAGACTTTTTTTTTGGGGGGTGGGGGTGGGGGTGGGTAGAACAGGCAGATAACCCAGGCAGCAAATCGTTGGAAGCAGCAAAACAGATCTGCTCAGGAAATATTATGTCCCTGATGTCCATGCTCACAGCCCTGCTTTGAGTTTGCTCCCACAGTGCTAAGGCAGATGCAACAGTGCAGGCTTGCAGAGCTTGGCACAGACTTACAGGGCATGGCACGGGCTCATAGGGCTTGGTATGGGCTTGCAGGGCTTGGTATTGGTTTGCAGGGCTTGCTGTGGGCTTGCAGGGTTTGGTATGATTCCACAGGGCTTGGTATGAGCTTGTAGGATTTAGTATAGCTTCCAGAGTTTGGTATGGCTTGCAGAGCTTGGTATTGGCTTGCAGAGTTTGGTATGGGCCCGCAGGGTTTGGTATGGTTTCACAGGGCTTGGTATGGGATTGCAAGGCTTAATGTGGCTTGCAGGGTTTGGTATGGCTTGCAGGGCTTTGTGTGGCTTGCAGGGCTTGGTATGGGCTTGCATGGCTTGATAGCCTGCTGGCTGTGTCTGTGGGACAGAGGTGGAGGCAAATGTAGTGCAGAAACTGAAGTACCCATAAGAACTCTTCTCTTTTCAGCTAGGAAGCAGCAAAACTCAGCTTTGCCAGTGTGCTGCTGAGAAATGTGGCATGGTCTCTCTTCGAACCAGCACAGATGCCTCTGCTATGGTCACCTTTGAAAAGCTGTGTAACTACCCTTCAAAGAGCTGTTCCAGAAGCTCTTAGCTTCCCCCAGACCAAACTAAACAAGCACAGCTCCCTCAGCCCCTCTCAGATCACTTCAGGCCTCTGATCATCTCAGTGATCCCCCAATGGAGCCTTTCCAGTTTCATCTCACCCATCTTGGACTTTTGGACCCAAAAATCAGATGCAAAGTTGAACAGAGAGAAGATAATAACTTCTCTCAGTTTTCTGGCCACTGTCCTCTCAATGTAGCCCAAGATGTGACATACCCCATTCAGCTGAAAGCATGCTGGTGACTTACATTTGGCCTCATGCCCTCTGTAATCCCCAGCTTCTTTTCAGCAGGATGACTTTTCAACAAGGTGCTCTCCAGCCTGTAACGAATCATGTTTCTTTGTTCAACCTCATGAGGTGTCTGTTGACCTAGTTCTCAAGTTTATAAAGGAGCCTCTGCATTGAAGCTTTGCCATTTGACAGTCTAGACAGCTTAAACCATCAATGAATCTGTCACCATCGAGGTTGCTGAAGAAGATATGAAAAATGTGGGTCTCAGTATTGACCCCTTGAGTGCTCCTCTGGTTGCTTGTGACTAGCCAGGTAGGACCTGCCAGTTTTCAGCCTGTCTTTCTATCCCACACCCTTTAAGCTTCCAAATGATTTTGTGTGAGATGGTGTCAAAGCCTTACTGATGTCAGGGTACATTACACCCAGAGCTTTCATCTCCTTCTTCAGTGACTTTGTCTTAGAAATCAGGCTCGTTGGTCAAGTTCAGTTTGCCATCAGTAAGTCCTCACTGTTTCCAAATACCTTCTTGTCCTTCATGGCCTTGAAAGTGGATCCCAAGAAGGACACACTTTTTGATCTAGTGACCGAGATGCTGCTGATCAGCAGACAGCTCCCCACTTTCCTTTCTCACTTTTTAAAAGACAGATGAAGTGCTAAGACTTTTTCCGGCCACTGGGGACTTCCCAAGTCACCACAGCTGCCACAGGCAGCCGACAGCAGTCTCACAACCACACTGGGCAGTTCTTTCAGGAAATGGGTGCTGTCCCTCGTGCCCATCTGCTATATGCTCCCTTTTTGCACCTGGTTTCATCAGAAAGATGCTCCTGTAGCCGGTCAGGTCTTCTGTCAAAGTTTCACTTTCCTGCACAACAGGACTGTTGCTGAGCTCTCAACAAGATCTCTTCAAAACCCAGTCAGATCTTCTGGGCACATTTCCACTTTATGTTTCCATCCCAGAGGATTTTATTTAGCAACTCCCTGAGTAAACCGAAGTTTCTTCTTCCAAATTCCAGAGTCGTAAGTCTGTAGCTTACCTTTCCAGCCTTATCCTAAATCCTGAATTCAATTATGGTGATAGGAGCTAAGTTCAGGCTGATGTTGTGACCACGTTCACGACAAGCATCAAAGTCAAGTGTAAACTGTGGCTGGCCTCCTCAGCATTCATATGATGAAATTATCACTGTGCAGTGTAAGAGGCTCCTGGACTGCCTGCTCAGTGCTGTGTTGTCCTTCCAGGAGGTACCTGGATGGTTAAAATCTGTAAGAATCAGAACTTCTGCCAGTTGTCTGTAGAAAGACCTCCTTGTCAGGTGTGTTGTGAGAAGCTGCCCTGTCTCCAGCAGGCCTGTCCCCTCTGCTCCTCGCCTAGAGACATCCTGGTCTTGGCTTTCCTTGCTGGAGCTTGTGGTAGTCATGGAACTCTGCAGCACAGACTACAGCTCATACCAGTCATGTTTGATTTGCTCTGATTCACATCACCTTGATTCATTTTGAATCTCTTGATTCATATCATTCTTATTTCCTAATCAAAATGTCACTGAGCTCCAACCTTACAGTCAAATGCAGTCCAAGATAAGAAATCTAATTCCACTTCTTATTATCTGGGCTTGGTATAGAGCTGTAATAATCATAATAATAACCTATTTTTTTTTTTTTAATCACAAAGCTCTTTGAACCTGACCTGCAGAGAATTTAGTGTTCTCCAAGTCAAGACATGATGACACCAGATTTGCCACCTTTTTAGACCTCATTGCTGCCTACAACTACCTGAAGGGACATTGTGGAGAGGCTGCTGCTGGTCTCTTCTCACAGGTAATTGGTGACAGAACAAGGGGGAATGGCCTCAAGCTGAGACTGGATAGGTTTAGATTGGACATTAGGAAGAAGTTTTTCACAGAGAGAGTGGTCAGGCACTGGAATGAGCTGTGCTGGGAGCTGGTTGAGTCATCAACCCTGGATGTGTNTTGTGGTAGTCATGGAACTCTGCAGCACAGACTACAGCTCATACCAGTCATGTTTGATTTGCTCTGATTCACATCACCTTGATTCATTTTGAATCTCTTGATTCATATCATTCTTATTTCCTAATCAAAATGTCACTGAGCTCCAACCTTACAGTCAAATGCAGTCCAAGATAAGAAATCTAATTCCACTTCTTATTATCTGGGCTTGGTATAGAGCTGTAATAATCATAATAATAACCTATTTTTTTTTTTTTAATCACAAAGCTCTTTGAACCTGACCTGCAGAGAATTTAGTGTTCTCCAAGTCAAGACATTTGCACATGCAGACACCAGATTTGCCACCTTTTTAGACCTCATTGCTGCCTACAACTACCTGAAGGGACATTGTGGAGAGGCTGCTGCTGGTCTCTTCTCACAGGTAATTGGTGACAGAACAAGGGGGAATGGCCTCAAGCTGAGACTGGATAGGTTTAGATTGGACATTAGGAAGAAGTTTTTCACAGAGAGAGTGGTCAGGCACTGGAATGAGCTGCCCAGGGAGGTGGTTGAGTCATCAACCCTGGATGTGTTTAAGGATTGTTTGGATGTGGTGCTTGGGGCTATGGTTTAAGGTGAATCTTGTAGAGTAGGCTTATAGGTCAGACTTGGTGATTCTGAGGGGCTTTGCCAACCTGCATGTTTCTGTGTGGTCCTGTGATAGAGCACTACATGCTGTGGCTGTGAAAGTGGAAGGTGTTAGAAGATGTGAGCAAATCTTTGCACCAACAAAAGCATCATCACACCAACAGGCCGAACAAGAAGGAGTTTTTTTTTTTTTTCTTTATTGGTTAATCCTCCAAAGCCCCAAACAATCATGCAAAGAACAGACCCTTTTGAGTGAAAGTCACACATTAACTTTCTGTTTATATTTTGCTTCCGCTCCAGATGAGTGGATTTTTCCCCCCTCCTTCTCCCATTCATTCATGTGACCAGGATTTTGTCTCAAAGAGGAACAGAAATGAGGATTTTTTAATTATATATTTTAAATATTTTTTTTCCTCCTCAAGCAGAAATCTTGGTGCAGAAGTTGGGCTGTTCCTGTTAGAGAAGGTGCAGCAGCCTGGCTGCACAGTGACTCGTGGCCCTGTGCCACATTGCAAATAATGCTCTTATTAATCTCCCCAGGCTTTGTTCTACCCCACTCCCAGTGGTGTCTGATTTCATGGTGTGGTGTAGCCAAAGGTCAGGTAAACTACACGATGGCCACAGTTGCTACTGAAGAAGGAAATCGGAAATGCCTCTCCCAGCAGTTTCAGCCATGAGAATGGAGATAAAAAGAAGTTCTCTTGACTATTAACCTGCTTGCTGTGTCACCTTGCCTTGCTGGTTCAGCAGAGGAAGGCTGCAGCACAGCAGTAATCCAGGGAAGCAGCCAAGCCTGGTTCTGTTGCACGCTCACTACATTTCTCAGCAAAAATGTTATTTCTTCAGGTGTTTGATCATTTGCCACAAACAATAGTCCCAAGATAGCAAAGACACTGAGATGTGTCTCTAACTGAGCTGGTGTCACTGACTGATTCATCAATTACCCACTTTAGCCCAGATTTGATTCAACACACTGTTCACAAAGAGATAACAGGCCACAAATTAGTCAGGCTGAAGTTTGATGTGCTTGGCTACAGGGCTAGTTTCTTGTTAACAGTTTCAGATGAGTGATTACTCCTGTGAAACTACTGAGTGCCTCTTGCGAGTTGTTTCTTTTCCTCCATGGCTATCCAAAGTGTTTTTATTCAAATGAACTGAAGCCTGTTGGCTAGAGAGCTTTGTGAGCAGCCAGCATGGCCAGACCAAAAGTGTATGCTTACTGTAAATGGTACATGGTTTTCCTCCTGTCCTTTGAACCAAGCTCTCTGTGGTTTCTGGTGGCTGCTGCCTTTATGCTACAGGCTCTGGGTAATGCTGACCCATATAGGACTCATGTGGGAAAAGAGAGGAGCAGAAGACAACATCATTTCCTGCACACATCGTCCTGTCCATTTCTATCAAAGGTTGAGACCCAGTCAAAGCTTCTCTCAAGAGAAGCTCCCTGGGTTGTATTTGAATGACTTTGGGAATGAGGGAACTTGCCTTTGGCTAGGCAGATGCAGTAAGAGAGAGCAGTAAGATCGTTCTTTTAAAGCTTCATCAGTTTATGGTCAGGCATTGAAATTCCAGTCTCATGTTATGACCTTCAAAAGCACACGGGGGCAAGTCTGCAGCACGTGGGCTGCGTATTGGTTCTGTCACACAGAGACACACCAGCCCTGCTCTCCATCACTGTAAGAGGTCTCTCCCTTGCAGTAGGGCTCCTGCTGTCTGTGTGGGCACAGAGTTGCTGTTGGCTGGGTCCGCTAGTGATGTCTCCTCACCTCGAGCAAGTGCCATTAATTGCATGAAGCACACCAGAGAGGAGAAGCTGATCCAAGTGGTCTACACTAAGCCTGGCCTCTGCACAGCTAGAGCAGATTCAGGGCTTGTCAGTCTGCTGACAGCTTTTGAGGAGAGTGGTCCCCTCCTCACCACCCCATTTTCCAGCTGGCCAGCAGCTGCCCCAGGCTGAGGTCTTGTGGGACCCTCACCCTGAAGCTCAGCCAGTTTCTGCACATCAGCTTACTTGCTGCTCCATGGGCTGTGGCAGGGACCAGGGAGATGACAGTCAGAGCCAGCCTCCAGTGTCTCTTCTGTCACTGCCTGTCTCTGGTTGGTCTCCTCCTGACCCGACGGCTGGCTGGTGGTAAATTGTGTGGGAGCCTTGGGCTTTCTGGTGCACTTACCCAAGGGGGTTGAATTTGCAGAGAGTGGTTATTGCTGGTCTGCTTTTGTCCTTTGCCTTTTTAATGTGGATTAGCTGTTAATAACAATGTGGAGTGTTAAGCTTTGGCAAACCAGCTGAGCTCTGCACAAGCTCAAGGACAACGTGGACATGCCAAGTGCTCAGTTTGGTGGCTGGCATAGTCAGCTGCTTCCTGGTGAGGCAAGAGGGAAAGTGGGAAGGGCAGCCTGACAGATGTGCCTGGCACAGGAGTCAGCACTGGTCCAGCTCCTCTTCAGACAGGGTTTCTCGAGGCACTGTCATTCACAGAATCACCCAGGATGGAAGAGACCCCTGAGATCATCAAGCCCAGCCTATAACCTAACACCACCACATCACCTAAACCATGCCACCAAGTGCCACATCCAGTCTTTGCTTAAAGACCTCCAGGGACGGCAACTCTACCACCTCTCTGGGCAGTCCATTCCAGTGCCTAATCACCCTTTCTGTGAGGAAGTGCTTCCTAATATCCAACCTAAACCTTCCCTGGTGCAGCTTGAGGCTGTGCCATCTTGTCCTGTCACAGGTTGCCTGGGAGAAGAGCCTGACCCCCACCTGACTACAGTTTCCCTTCAGGTAGTTGTAGAGAGCGATAAGGTCCCCTCTAAATCTCCTCTTCTCCAGGCTCCTTCCCACTCTATTCAGCTCCTCCTCATTCCTCAGGAAGGTGGCAGGAGGAGCAGAGGGATGAGAGCTGACTTTACTCATAGATGCTGCTGCTGTGGAGAGAGGCACTGGCATGGGAATGCAGACAGACAGGCAGAGGGTGATTCACACTGATACATCTTATTTTAATTGAGCCATGTTTGGCCTCTCACTTTCGTCAGTCTTCAATTTTTTTCCCCTATTGTTATGGGTTGAATTTGGAATTAATGTAAAGTATGATACGAAGCCCCTGGCTGGCAAATGTAGGCAGGACTGCAAATTAAAATACTATGTAAATCTCACAAGATTAGAGCATAAACTGCAGCAGGCAGCGGAATGGCTGAAGCTTGAAGATGCTGGAAAAGCCTCTCTGCACATTATTCCTGATAATACAAAATCAATTTACATCGAATGCATTTTTTTCCCCCAAATAACCACCCACCACATGCTATTTGATATTGATAATGAATGCAGAAATTGGATCTTAATACATTCCAGGGAAGTATTCTGCAGAGGTTTTATTAGCTCTAAAAATACTTTGTGTCGTCACAGTACCTTGTCATGAAAATTGCCTGGTTTTGTGATACAGATACTGAGGAATTGTAATTAAGATGCTGTGCTGCTGGCAGAGGCAACATTTTGGTTTGAAACGGGGCTTTGTCTCCAGGGGTTTTTAAATCACTGTTTATGAGATCCTAGCACCCTCCCAGCCTTCACCCCCACAGAACTGTGTCCCGTTCTGGGCCCCCCAGCTCAAGAGGGACATAGAACTGCTTCAGAGAGTCCAGTGCAGAGCCACAAAGGTGATGGAGTGGAACATCTTTCTTATGAGGGGAGTCTGAGGGAGCTGGGGCTCTGCTGTTTGGAGGGGAGGAGACTGAGGAGTGACCTCATGAATGTTTATAAATATGTAAAGGTAACTGCCAAGAGACTGGAGCCAGGCTCTGCTGGATGGTGCCCAATGACAGGACAAGGGGCAATGAGTGGAAGTTCCATGCTAACATAAGGAGGAATTTTTCCCTGTGAGGGTGACAGAACACAGGAACAGGCTGCCCAGAGGGGTTGTGGAGTCTCCCTCTCTGGCAATACTCAAAACCTGCCTGGATGTGTTCCTGTGTGATCTGCTCTAGGTGCTCCTGCTCTGGCAGGGGGGTTGGACTGGATGAGCTTTGGAGGTCCCTTCCAGCCCCTGACATTCTGATTCTGTAGCAGCTCACTGTAGGGCAAGGTGGTGGTGGTGGTGGTGCACAGTTGAAGGGAGTTGTCAGCCAGACCTGTGGACAGCATGGTTCTTTCTCAGGGCTACCTTCTCCTCCTCTGGTGCTCCTGAAGAAAAAGCAACCACAAGCAACCAAATATGTTTCTCCCACTTCAGATGCGGACCAGATTCAGGGCTGTGACCACCACCGTGCCCCACGCATGGCAGAAACCATTTGGCTCATGCTTTGGAAGGCTGCTGGGGTAGCAGGTGTGATTGGGTCTGCTTCACCCTGAAATCCCTGCAAACCTCATTGACATGGAGGTGTCTAGCATGTGGAGGGTGAGCAATCCCAAGGAGTGGTGAGGAGGGAAGACCTCAAGTGCTGCAACACTCCCTCAGCTCAGCATCGCTGTGACAACCTGGATGGCTGCTGAGGGTCCAAGGTGCCGGACTGGACAGCAGAGAGGCTGGGGGAAACGCTACAGAGCCCTCTGCTTGCAGGTCACTGCCTGAAATCTGCTTCCAGTTCCGAGGAGGTGGAAGTCGCCGCGCTTTTGACAGCTGCTTGGAGCTCCATCTGCAGCACTGCCGGGGAAAAGATCATTTCTCTGCGCTGACGCCAGCCCCGAGCCATCAGCTGCTGGCTGTGGGAGGGCGAGCGGCACGGCCGGGATCCCACCCGCCGCACAGCAAGGGCAAGCTGCTGGCTCCGGGCGGCCGAGAGACGGGGCCGGGGCTGCCGGCCGGGCGAAGCCCAGCCCTGACCTGCCGACCGCGGCTTGCTGTGCCTGGGGATGGAAGGCAGCCTGAGCGCGGCGCTGCCCGGGGACTAGGCCTCTCCGCGCTGCCCTGGGCAGCTGCGCAGCCCCCTCCGCTCCGTGACTCAGCTTCTTCACCTCGGGAATTAGGATAATCACATCTGCCCCCGGTGCTCCGGCGGCTGCAGCCGGCGGCTGCAATCGTCAGGCCATGGGAGAGAAAAGGGCTGTGTATTGTTCACGTTCCTACCAGCCTTTTCCTTTTCCTTTTCCTTTTCCTTTTCCTTTTCCTTTTCCTTTTCCTTTTCCTTTTCCTTCCTTTCTTTTTGTTTTCTTTTTTCTTTCATTTCTTCTTTCTCTTTCTTTCTCTTTTTCCTTCTTTCTTTTTCTTTTTTCTTTCTTTTTCTTTTTTCTTTCATTTTTCCTTTTCTTTTTTTTTTTCCTTCTTTTTTCCTTTTTCTTTTTATTTTTCTCTTTTTTTCTTTTTTTCTTTTTTTCTTTTTCCTACCAATAAAATGGGACATCTGGATGAAGAAAAAACCCCAACCCTCAGGATGCAAATAAGACTCTGCTTGTGTGACGCTTCCCACTGCCTTCATCTGTTTTGTTCTTCCAGTAGCCCCTCTCTGGCCTAAAGGAAAGTGAAGACCCCCAAAATGAAGGCTGGCAGAGGCGAAGTGAAGAGCTGGGTCACGACAGCAGGATTTATATATATCTATCTATATATCATATATATATATCTTTTTCCCCAAAACCTTTTCAGCTCCCATTTATTCTGCCACTGATTAATTTGACCAAACATTGTGAACAAATAATTTGTATTAGAAATCATGCAAGTTCCACCCTTCATGTCGTTGGCTGCAGGCAGGTATTTATTGGATAACATAGTCTCAGACTAGTGAATGTTGACATTTAATTAATATGGGAGCTTAGCATTGTGAATATGAAGAATAGAAAAAGGCCCAAGAAAATCCTGTGATAATGAAAGGAGATGACAACCAGGTCCTGGTAGTCAGACATTTCTGTTGACATTGAAGGGTCAAATGTAGATATCTGGTGGAGGGCTGCAAATAACACACTGCAGGTCAGGGTTTGCATGTACAAATAGCTCTGCACGATGCCTGACTTATACCTGCTTGAGCTGCTTGCACTTACATTGGCAGTGCTATGGGCAGATATTTTTGTCCTGCCTAGACTAGGAAGATGCTACCAAAATAGGGAGAGTGGTATAGCATACCAGTAAAGTGCACACCATACAGCTATGGAATTGCTTTCCACAGACTATACTGATTAAAAACAAATCCAACACAACCAAAAAGCACAATTAGGCTAGCAAAACTGCCTCTGTATTAGGGGATTAGCCACCATAACCTACATACCTATGCCAGCAGAACCCTGTGGTAGCTCAAAAGCACTTGTGTCCTGTCTAACTTGTGATGGGTAACATCCGCCCCCACCAAAAGCAAACAAACTGCAAAGAACTTGATTGTAATACAAGAAAAAGCATTTTATCATAGAAATCTCCTGGAACTGTTTCTCTTGTCTTGCATAAATCAGAGTGAGATTGCTTGAATTTTCCATTCTATTAACTCTGTAGTTCTTGAGGTGAGATGAAAACAGTTTTGGTTGAAGGAAGCAGAACTGTTCTGCGCTGTATGCCGAGGATCTCACAAATTACCCAGTCACGTTGTTGGATAGAAACCTACCACTGACTTCTCTTTATTCTGTGGCTTACCTTCTAGAAGTAATTGTGTTCAGACCCTTAGTTTATTGCACTTTGCAAGAAGGATACTATTTTTTCCCTGACATTATTGGGCTTTATAACCAAACTCCTATACCTTCATCTGCTTCGTGCTGAAATTTGACACACACACACACAGACACAAAGTGAGAGCCTGTCTTTTTCTCTGTTCCACGTTGATATTCAACAGAGAATTTTCTACTGAGTGGAAACAGATATTCCATTAAAAGTCCACTGCTGCTGTATAATTTAAATGCTTTTTCAACACCACAAACTACCTCAAGCCAAACAGCTGGTGTTGAGTAAGAACAGTATTTCAACCCCTTACATGCTGTGATTATTACTTCCCAAACAAGAGTTTATACTTCATTTTCAGTGAAGATTAAATTAATTAGGGTGGCAATGTGATATGGGGATAAGGAGGCAAGTGAAATGAACAGTTTTCACCTACTCTGAGGTTTCTTTAATTAACTATTTCCATTTGGAAGTGTTCTTCTGGGACTGTGCTTTAGTGGTAATGCTTCTTTTTGGGCTAATATTACACTTTGTGGGTCGTGCAGAAAAAAGAAGGGAGCTTATTGGAAGGAGTTTCTGCCATTTTGACTATGCAGGACATACTAAAGGAAAAAAATGAATCGAGTTGAACAGAGTGAAAAACTGTCTTTTCATAGCACATACTGAAAATTAGTAACAGCCTCCCAATAAGTAGGAAGAGTTGCAATGGGGAAAGAATTATATTCTACTCCTGTAATGTATTTGAAGAAATTCCTTTCTCATGTTGCAGGAAAATTGTTGCAGGAATCTACTAATTCCTCTCTTCTCCTTTAAAATGTGGTGAGCATTCTCCTAAACCATCAATATTATCCCAACACCTCTCTCTCCCAAGATCAAGGATTATTCCTCCATCATCAATAATGAAGTTTAGTGTTTAAAAGCTTAGCTTTGCATCCGTAATTCACCACCGATACAAAAAATCTTCACTATTAATGAAAAAAAAAAAAATCACTGTACTTACAGTTGTCTGAGTATTTTCTAAGCCATTTAGAACAGAAATAAAAATGGAAAACATCTGCTTTAGAGAGCAGCCCTTAAGCAGCTGATGTGACAGAAAGGCTGCTTGCCCTCACATGCCCTTAATGACCGCTTATTGGCAGCAACATAACTTAGGGTTTTAATTGATGCTTTAGCCAGGCATTTGACTTTGCAGTAGTATTTGTAAAGATCCTAATTATCATGATATAGTAGAAATTAGAAGGCAATTTGTAAATGTTTAGATCAGCCTGATTAGTACAGTAAAACCAGAGCAGGCTAAACATGTGTCTAGCTTTACCGATGGGAGCAGTCCACACTTAAAACAACTATCTAAAAATAACTCCAGATTTGGGTCTTGAGAGATAAACCACCCTCAGCCTGACCAGGTTTTCATCACCACAGAAATGTGGTACATCTTGTATTCCATCCATCCTGGAAGTGTAATTGGTATTCCATCAATTATATGAACAAAGTTAATCTCTTTTCCTGTTTGACCATGAACTGTGAATACACACAGAGAGATATGGAAGTTTTTGTTATTTTCAAATACAGAAGCAAGCAAGCTTTAGCGTATGGTTTCTTCCCAAGGAGTTTCTGATGAGCATGGAGACATCTAAGGTATTTTGACTGGACCCCAAGGAATGTTTCTTTCCCTGAAACACAGCCCTGGAAACCTGAGTTTCCACCATGAGCTGTACAAAATTCCAGAGTCTTCTTTCGGTGAGTATTTTTCCACTTTTGGTTAAAAGGGGCTGTACTGCTGACGCTCTCACACAAACTGGACAATATTTTGCCCCTCTGTGAAGCACATGTGAAAACACTGGATACAAAAGGAATGCAAACAGAGTGAAAACAAATTAATTAAGCAGCAGAACTGTTTTGTAGTATCATTCTAAGGCATTCCCAGCCATCTGCCTTAACCCCCAACATTTAAAACCCCAGCAATTTAGAAGCTGTGTTTGGTATTCCAAACAAGTGAGAAAAACTTTAATTGTGCATTTCTTCTAGCTCTACAGTTCCTTAAAAAGCAGTCACTTAGCATTTTCTGACCATAACATTTTTGCTCATCTGCCAGACCATGCTCTTTGCAGGCAAAAAGCCAGCCACCAGTGATTAACCAGGCTTTTGCCACATGCTGCTTTTAAAAATCAGTTTCCTTTCTTAATTTTGATACAACCTGAGGCACCTAAAATTTCACAGAGGCAGAGAGGACAGAAGCATTTTGTTTCTGGGCAGCCTGGAGTACCTGTTTTGAGTTAGCCTTTGCTTGTCTGACTCCCCTGAATGATTCTATTGATTTCAAGGGGTCCACTTGCATGAGAAAAGTGAACAGCAGAGACTGGATGCTCGTTTTATTGTTTCATCCAACACGGATTCATTTTCTGGGATCAGTGATGAATGGGAAGTGCAACTAAAAAATCGAGCCTAGAAATCTAATGTTAGCAGGGAGCGTATGAAAGTCTGATTGTGAAATATGATCCAGAATGCTTTTTACTAACAGACAAAACTGGGGACTCATTTCTCACACAGGCAAGACTGTTAAAGTCAGTAATACTTTGCTTTTCCATTACAGCCAACAGGATTTCTGCTGCACAAAGGCTGAGCACAGCAAAGGCAGAAAGATCTGGTCCATGGGGCAGCAATACTTCCATTTACTGAAACCTTCTGCGTGCAGAAGGTAGGATTAATTGAATTGCAAATAAATGCCAAGAAATAAATGAATGAAACAGCACTAAATTTTGCAACCAAAATATGTTACGGGTAAGATATTCTTTTGTGTCAGTCTTCTTCAGGAGAGGGAGACAAAGGAAAATGGGTAGGGGGAGAAAAGAAAGGCTGCACTGAAAGCACATACAGAAATCAAACACAGGAAAACTGTTGGGGACTTAATAGTGCTAGAGGTAAATTGACCACTATTCTTTCTATCAGAAAGAGACCAGAGTATTTGATTAAGTTAAACGGGAGCCATTTCTTTGTTCCTGAGAATAGGGAAAGCAGCGTTTCAACCAGACAACTGAGAGAGAGAACCCAGGGAAAAAAAAAAATCTATTAAAGAGAAAAGCACTGACACTAATTCTGTCAAACCTCACAAAGCATCCCAAGAGGTTTATAAAGGTGATATTTTTCCAAGGCTCATAGAGACTAGGCTATATTTGAGAGGAGTCCAAAGGATGGGTGATTTCTTGGCACTTTTACAAGTGAAAGGCCCAGTAATGCCTGTGAAATAAGCTAAACAGCTGAATCTGCAAGGGCCAATAAAACAGCACAGCTGGGTGGATTAAAAATTAGATGTTATAAAGACAAAAGCACTCAACCTCTGTCACACTGAAGTTATTTCGATTGGTGCTGTCGAAAGGCAAGCCAGTAGGTTTGATGAAGATTTTAGCTGTTTTACCTAGAACAGGCAGCTCTCCCATCCTGAAGAAGGGGCTGGCACCAGCACTGCTATAAATAAGAGGGTAAAAAGCTGTGATTTGTTGAAATCAGTCACCTCAAATCAGTAGCCTTTTATCTCCATCACGATTTAGAATAACTACCAATCAGAGTATAAAATCAAACAAAACCCTTGCCTGCACCGACAGTCACTTAAACTGCTTTTCACCTTCAAGCACAAAACAGTTCTAGCCATCTGCTGTTACTAATTCTTTAGGGTTTCATATATGAAGAAATAACCAGTTATCCTTAAAAAAAGTCGATCAAAATCTTCTGATAAATTCACACAGAATGGATTTTACAGCCATTTGCAGACTGAAGATTCACATGGAAGGAATTTTACAACCATGTCTGGACTGACCACATTTGGTGCAAATACCTTGGTCTTACTGAGGCTGGAGTAGGCACTGATTTGAGAGTGGAATATTGCCCACCAGCTTCCATATTTAGGTTAATGCAAAGATTTATTAGTCCTCTAGGTAAACACTGACCTTGGCTTCACCTTGGTCAATATTTACTTCTCAAGTTAATAAATCTTTATATTAACTGCAATTGAAGTCACTCTCTGCTTAAGAGATAAAGACCAAATGGGACCTCATATGAAGACAGCATTCATGAGATAAACTCTGCTGCTTGATGTATCTTCCTGCACACTTGTCTTAAAGAAATGATAATCCATGAAAGATTTTCCCTCTGGAGGTAAAGCTTGTTGAGGTTTTTTTTAACCTATAATTTTGTGCACTCCACTTGTATTTTAAAATACTGGCACAGCTATTTGTCTCTTGGCAATTAGGAACAGTCAGAGTTTCCAGGATATTATTCTAAAGGATATTGCAACCTTACATGGTCTACTTACCTGTGGGCAAGCCTGGAGGCTCTTTTGCTGATTGAACAGCCTTCTTGGTCACAGAGTTGGCTGCTATTTGGTTTGAGCAAGGGGATTTTTGGAAATGCTACTTGGGGGATGGTGAGAATGACACTGCAACCAAACACCAATAATGTACAAATCAACTATCATGTGAGTACCTTGGAAAAGCAGGAAACACTGAACACATTCAAAGAGAAGAAACATGAAAGACTTCACTTAACTGAACTACAAGGAATGAGAATATTCCTGTAAAAGAAATTAAGAAGCATTTAGATAAATTGAAGATGAAGTTACCATTAGAAATGTCCTTGAAATTAAGGTGAAAAAGGAAAACTGGACAAGAATAGGTTTATATGTTTTCCCTCACCATGGTTTCAAACATGATTTCACTGATTAAAATCTCAACACACTGTTTCCCCCACATTTAAGTCATGCTTTTAAAAAGCAAACTAAACCACATATGTTTTGTCCGTGGGTGTCTCTGCTTGAGTCCAGGCTAGATTGTGCCATATTTCACTTTGAAGAGGATTCTGAACAGTATGAAGTCTTGAATGTTGTCCAAAAATTGAGGACTTAGTGAGAGATAACTCCTCAGATTAGAGAGAAATTAAAAAGTGAACTTTATGAGAAACAGAATCAAAGCAGCATTAACCTTAGAAACTAAATGGCAAATCTGTTTCATTTCTTAAACCATGTTTGAAACCTCACTTAAAATAAACATTGACCACTTCACTCGTGCAGGCATTCCCTCTGAAGTCAATGGGATTAGCCATGGATAAAATTAATCCTAAATTCTGTGTAGAAAGACAGGTACAGAGTCAGTGAATCATTTAAATCCCACAGATTCTTAGCCTTTGTCTTAAAAGCTTCAGAGGTCTCTTGTTAGTCCTTTGGGCTGAAGTGTTTCATCACCTGGAAATCTGGAGTGGGGGCAGGATTTGTCTTCACTGGAAGACTCTCCACCTACGTCTCTCTCTTGCAGCTTCAGCATCCTATTGTTTTTCTCCAGGCAGCGCTGCTGGGTTTACAATGGTGCTGTGCTGCCTTTCTGCAGGCAGCGCAGGGAAATGTCACGCAAACTCCATTAATAAATCATCCTGTTGGCATCAACTGTTTGGATGGCACAGCCAGCCCTGCTAGTGAGGCAATTTATTTGTGTGGGGGTTTGTGTGTCTGTGTGTACAGATACGTGTATATATATATATATAAATACGCTCATCTTTCCCACCCCCATCCAACTGATCTGCATCTCTCTCTCTCTTTCTCTCTCTCTCTCTCTCCCTCTCCTCCCTCCNCCCCCCCCCCCCCCGCTTTTTTTCCCCTCTCATTGAAAAAAGCAGCGTATTTAGTAAATGACAGAGCATGCAGAAGGATAGAAGCTGTAGTAAAGCCAGGGGTGATTGGTATAATACACCTCTGATTTTCTTTGCAAATGATGTAACTCTTCATAGCTGTACTCCTCTCTTCACTTGCTTTCTTATTTCTAGATCGTGAAAATAAAACACGGGTAGAAAATCAGCAAAGATTTAAAGAGAATTTTTACAGGCTGAACACAAATAGTTAAAGATGATTTTCTTTAATTTACTGACATGTGAACTACGGGTTGAGGATTTAACTGTTTGAAGGTTACATTGCCGAGTAAGTGGAAGTCCTCCGAGAGGGAAAAGCAAATAAATTATAGCTGCTGACTCCCAGTATCTGACTTTCATGGGTGGGGGTTGTCTTAGAGAAAGATAGATAGAACCACAGAATCGTTTAGCTTGGAAAACACCTTTAAGATCATCGAGCCCAATCATCCTTTAATTCTACCAAGGCTGGTGCTGATGGTTTCGTGAGCCTTTCCCCGCGGCAACACGATTCGGACACAGGGAAATCCTGGGAAATATAGGTGTGGAATCTTTACGTCTCCGCATCAAACGTTTGTGCTGGGAGAAGGAGCCGGAGCCGGAGCGCAAGCAGGAGCGGGAGCGGGAGCGGGAGCGGGAGCAGGAGCAGGAGCCAGGAGCAGGGCTGCCGACGCCGCGCATGCAGAGCTGCTCTCCGCGGCTTTCACGGCACGGACACAGGAGGAGATACATTATCCCAGAGATGCTATCCCACAGCTCACGGCTCGGGCTGCAGGACCACCCCACGGCCACCGCGGCTGCACAGGCACCTTGAGCCGCAGTCGCGCCGGGGGAAGGTTTCGCTCCTGGCACCGATCCGCGGGGTTCCGCCTCTGCCCGCTGCTCCGAGCCCACTCGGCCGGTGCCTCCGCCCCAGGGCGGCTCAGCGGGGAGCCGGAGGTGGAGAGGTGGCGGCCGACGCTGCGGAGCTCGGCCTCCCGGTTGCCATGGGACCGGTGCGCCGCCACCCCCGGGGCTGCCGCTCTGCCGCCGCGGCACAGCTTCGCGCCGAGCTGCGGCCGCCGGGCACCGGCTAGCCCGGGAGGGCGCTTCCCTGCAGCTTGCCTGCCCTCCCGGAGCCGCCGGCTTGCCGGTAGTGGGAGGGAGGTTTTCGGGACGTGTGCGCTGGATGTCAGAGCCTCTTTGCTCTTTTCTTCCCAAAATTAAGTGGCTTAAATTGCCGGAGCAGTGCCCCAGACCCCGGTTTTTCGCCTTTGTTGTACCGAACCAAGCACCGGCGGAGGCATCGCTAATGGAGAGGAAATTGTCTTCAAAAGGCTCTGGCAGGTGATGCCCTTATCCATGAGCAGATGATAGCAGGAGGTGACCAGCGCTGGGACAGAAGAAGGATCATTGGGGAGGTTTTAAACTCGTTTCTTCTCCCATTTAATCTGTTTTCCGCCCTAATGGGACTGATTCTCCCATACAGTGAGTGCCGAGGGAGCCGGACAAGCAGGCTAGTCGAGGGCGCATGTGTGTAATTAATAAAGTAAATTAAAGGGTTTTAAAAATTAATTCTCCTCATTTAGTCCCCAATCTGTTAATGAGGCATGGAAAGTCCCCAGGGATCGATAGTCGGGGAGAAAAAAAAAAAAAACAACGAAGTAGGTGAAGGAGGTGCCTGCTGAGTGGTAAAAGGTTTATGGAGGAAGCATCCATCTCTCAGGCAACGCAAATATATCCAAAGGGATGTGCGGGATCCTCTTCCTGCCTTCCCGGGGTCTGGATTCCATCACCACTTACGGAGCTCCAAACTTTCCCTTCTCCAACCTTTGCTCTGTCGCATCCTCCCAGCACCCTCCCAGCATCCTCCCAGTCAAAGAAGCCTCTGGCTCCTACCATAAATATTAATACTCTGCGCTAGTACGAGGCATAATTATCTTCCCTTAATTGCAAATTCAACCAAAAATTGAGCCTGCTGTCATTCAGGCACCTCTAAATTATTGTAATTAGGGCTT
>WBNM01036406.1:29803-42097 GCA_013399055.1 Ramphastos sulfuratus | reverse complement strand
TGCACTCACACTGCAGGCTCATGTTGAGCTTTTCATCACCCCAGACCCCCAGGTCCTTTTCCTCAGGGCTGCTCTCAGCCATTCCCCACCTAGCCTGGATTTGTGCTTGGGATTGTGCCTACTCAGGTGCAGGACCTTGAACTTGGCCTTGCTGAGTTTCATGAGGCTGACTTGTGCCCACCTCTCCAGAATGGGAATTAAACAGTGGCAAGGCTTCAAATCCATTTCAATTCAGAAGCGGAAAAAAAAAAAAAGAAGACAAAAATCCCATGGAGCAGAAAAAATCCCATGAAGTAGGTAGCCCCTCCACAGAGGGCAATTAGAAAGCCACGGGAGAATTTTGCTCTGTCTCATTTAGCTATTTAGAAAATTGGACTTACATGTCTGCAGTTGTCACCAGATAACAAATCTCGTTTTCTTCTAGTCTGTTAGGTTTTCACCCAGGAAATTATCCATTGATAAAGAAATCATTAAGGACTTCCTTTAAAGTGTGTTCTGCATTCTGAAACAGTTTTCTTAATGCCCACACAGTAATCACAGAAGGCATTTGAATAAGATTTTCTGTGAATTAGGAGGAAAGAAAACATTTCTAACTTATATACATAGAGGACAGAAAACATTTCTAACTTATATACATAACTACAACCATTGCAGTATTAGAGGAACACATCATGTCCACTTGGAAATTCTGATGATATATATACACAAAATCATCCTCATTTCATTGATGATGAATAAATGTCATTATGGTCAGATTTTTAGAGGAGTGTTATTGTTGAAAGATGCAGATTAATGCTTAGTCTGATCTACTTCATAATGTAGCACTCTAAATGCTATCCAAGGCAACACCAAATATTTTTGACAGATCCAGATATTTTGTATCACAGTATAGCAAGGTTGGAAGAGACCTCAAAGATCATCGAGTCCAACCCACTACCACAGACCTCAAGACTAGACCATGGCACCAAGTGCCACGTCCAAATGTGCCTTGAACATCTCCAGTGATGGTGACTCCACCACCTCCCTGGGCAGCCCATTCCAGTGGGGAATGACTCTCTTTTGCTTATTAGTTTGCTGAAGGCTCAAACCAGAGCTCCTAAAAGGCACAGTAATATTCTTGCAGTCCAAGTCATTTGTAAGCTACAAGAAAAAAACACTCCATTTGAACAGATTTATGTCTCACCTCTCTCCACTCCACATCTGAGTGCACTCTGAGCTCCAGAATTCTGTGTATATTGTTTTAAAAACACTTCCCTTACAAGCCCTCGTGTTGCTTTTTTTCTCCTTTTTTTTTTTTTTCCCTGTGAAACTCCTTCCTTTATTTCTCCTTCTAATCTAGTGCACAGGTTGATTGAGCTGTGGTGTCCATCCCACTGGGACTTGGCTGAGCCACAGAGAAATCCTCTCTGCCAAAAGCCTCCCCCTGTCCTTCTGTCGGGTTAGCTCTTCTGCTTTAATAAGTGTGTTTGTAAAATACTGCGAGTTGCACAGGTTTCTCCTGTTATGTTTAGCCTTATCTTCCTCTTTCACCTGATCTTTTATGGGATAGACTGCATTCTTTGCTTCTCCGATTCCTCTCTCCTTTGATCTCCCCACTGTAAATAGGGCTGCTTAATTAAGTGAAATGTTTCATTTTACGGATTTATTTTCTGGAGAAAGCCTCCTCCACCTCCTCTGGCTTACAACTTGTTTTCCCCAACATGAATCACCGTTGATTTCACAGCAGCCTTTCGAAATGCTGTGAACCCAGTCACCTTTTCTGATAGCAGATGTCAGCAGAGAGTTGCAAAGTGCCACCTGCAAAGTCAGGTTCACTCACCTATCTGGTCTCAGCCCAGTTAGCCTCAGATGGATGTTCTTTTATGTCGGGTGTGCTGAATGACAAAAACAATACAAAGAGCTCAAGACAAACATTTGAAAGGTAGAACACCTAGGGAGATGCAAACTCTGTCCTGGAAAAAAAAAAGGTGAAGTGCAATTATTTGTAGAGATTCCTTTTTCCTGTGCTCTTTCTGTGGTGGGGATGGAACAATGCTGATCCCACATAACATTTGTGTTACTTGTTTGTCTCCTGCAGAACATATTGCTTATTCCAGGCTTGCTCTGAGTAGCTGCAAGGTTAACATGAATGTCTTCCTGCTGAGTGTCCAGTCCTTCTGGATCAACCCTTACACTCTGTAGAGAAGCACTAAGACTTTCTGCACAAAATGTATTATGCAGCTCTGATCAGACAGAGGAAATGCCACATGTTACTCAGGACACTCATGGACCCAAGTTATCCCTTCAGTAAAGCTTATGGTTGAATCTCCAATGGCAAATAAGTGTCTGTGCTCTCAGAGTCAGCTGTCATCTCATCCATCTCTCTCAGCTGTCATCTAATCCACAGAAGGTCATAAATCTCAGACTCAGGCTTTGCATTTCTTTATAAACTCTACAAAAAAAAAAACAAACCAAAGAAACAAAAACCAAAAACCATTCCAATGTATTGGGTGTGTGGGAGGTCCCCATTTAACACAGATATGACTAGTTGAAGGTAGTTCTATTTCTCTGCTTTTTGCATGGTGGATTAATAATAAGGGAAATTATTTAGAGTTTGGAATTCTTTACATTACATCATAGGAGAATGTTGACTACAGGGCCATATCTCCTTGCTAGTTAAATATTAATTCACTGAGAGCTTGGGAGAAAAGGACCATGTGTTTAACTCATTCTCCCTTAGGGAGGGTCTGGTGCTCTGTTTCATGCTGCACTTAGCATAAAATAGAGTACTTTTCAGGGGAAAACAGGTCTTCTCCCATTATGGTTAACATCTAAGCAAGATTCTTACAATTTTTGCCTAAGCTGAGAGTTAATTATCCCATGAAAAGTGAAATACCTTCATCAGGAAGGAGCAAGGAACTATCAGGATGGCTGTGGTTCGCACAACTAAAATAAAGGGACACCTTCCAAAGGACACTAAGACATCTAATTGTCTGTTATTGGAGAGGCTATAACAATGTTTCACCCATTAATATTTCACACTGCCAACTTTAGATGCTCCCAAGAGAGTGATTTGATGGTCTGGTGCTTAATCCTTCTCATGAAACATAAAATTTCCCAGCCTGGACGTGCCAAAATTCACCAAGCAGATTCCTGCTGCACTCAGTGTTATCAAGTTCCTGTCATGTGTCTAGCCTATGGGTGTTTGAGTCTCATTGTTAAGTGGGCCTAAAGGCTTAATATGATGAGTCACTTTTAAACTGGTATTTCCAATACACTTGAAAAAGAAACCCTTTCATGTTGAAGCTCACAAGGGAATGCCTTCTGTTTTAAAATTGTCAGTAAACAACAGCGCCGCCGAACTAAAGATACATCATTAAACGAAAAGGATATTTTTTTTTCTTACACACCTCATTACAAGGTTCTGAAATTGTCACAGTTTTAATAGGTGTTAGATCCAGCAGCTCTTACTGACTTCACTGGGTGGTGTGAAGGAGTACACATTTTGACAGATTGGAGCCTTATTTAGGATCCTAGACTCTGGCATCGGCTTTTGAAAATCTTGGCCAGGGTTCCCACATGATGTTAACACAGTCACATCGTATGTCTCAGCATTTTGTGAGATCTACACATCCAGCACTCTACTAAGCTGCAAATTTAATAAGTCAAGGGGAAGAAAGGGAAAAGTTTACATGTGTGGTGTTGCTAAGTCGGTGTGTCTTTGCTTTTATTTGAGAAAGATTAGCCTGATAAGATTTGGATGCAAATAAAAGGTGAGGGAACAAAAAGCATCTTTGTAGATCATCTGAGATGAGGACTTAGTCCAGGGTGATTATTGTCAAATAGAGCACTGGAAAAAAAATGTAACTGACTACTGAGTTTATTCTGTAAAAGTTTTGTGCCACGGATTTTATAGAGCAGTTGAATAGAGGTGTCCTCTGAACTTCAAACTCTACTTCTGCTTTTATTTGTGTGTTTGTTTTGTTTTGTTAATTTCTTAATGTATATTTCATAGAACAATAGAATGGCAAGGTTGGAAGGGACCTCAAAGATCACCTCTTTCCAACCCCCTGCCATAGGCAGGGACAACTCCCACTAGTACAGGTCACTCAAGGCCTCATCCAACCTGGCCTTGAACATAATTTTTATCATTACCATTCACAGCAGTGAAGGCCTAAAAGAAACCCAGAAAACTAAATCATACGGCAATAAGTTTCTTGCAGAATTTTTATCAAGCAGTAGTAATTTTACTTGTAATGCCATTAGTGTGATTTGCTAAGGGACAGAGTTTACCACCAAACTTCTTAGTTAGACAGTGGTTGGACTCAATGATATTCAATGTCTTTTCCAACCAAACTAATGATATTCAATGTCTTTTCCAACCAAAACACTGATATGATTCTATTTTTTCTTGATCTTAGCTATCAGAAGGAAAAGTGCCAGATCTGGGCTACTTGTTCAGACTTTTCTATAGGAAGGAAAGCTAGGCATTTTCTTTGTGCAATTCACATGCAGTCAAGATAAGAATCTGGGTTAGGTGAGATGTTATTCATCCTGTTGCAAAAGCAGGAGGTGATGAGAGAGCACAGTGATGGTGTCATAAGAAATTTTATGGATCCAGATTCTCTTACAGTCCGCATGAAACTACCCTGCCAACCTACTGCTGTGACATTTGATATAAATGTAAATTTCTCATTGTCTTCAGTGGGAGATGTCACATATCTGAGACAGCATCTGTTGCTAAGGATGTGAATGAATGTCCTCTGTGAACTGAGCAGAGAACACCCCTATCATTATCATGAGACATACAACAGGATGTGAACTCACAGTTTCAGAGGTGAAAGGCTGCCTCACTCACCCACTTGATCATGCAGCCTTTACCGTCATACATCCTACTGATTGCTAGGAAAGGAAGCAGAAGCCTGCAGGAATTCTCTGCAAAGATGGGTGGACATAGATTTCAGCAGCTGCCTGAGCACTTTGCCAAAGGTTGGCCAAAATTAATTCGTCAGTCCTTTATTCCATTCATCATGCCACAGTGAGTGATGCCTCTGGAAATAGCACCACTGGCCAAGTATAACAAGGTCAAACCTACCCAGCTGTTCTTGGTGGTCATGTTGACTTAGAATGGGATCCAAAGCCCTCTGAAATAACTGGAAAAGGCCCCATTGACTCAAGAGAACATTTGGATCGTACCCTTAGTCCTTGTTTCTACTAAATTAGCTGCACGAACTNTGTACACACTACTCCAGGTGGGGTCTGATGAGAGCAGAGTCATGCCTGGAGAGGTTTGGGCCTTGGGGATTACTGTAGCAACTTTATAGTTTTGTGCTGATAAATATTTTATCCTAGTGATTTTTTTTTTGGTAAGTGATATCATTACTCTCATCTTCCTGTACTGATGTACTTATGGGAAAAATAATTGGGACGCCTTTAATACCTAAGGGGCTACTCCCATTTTTCATATAGAAGTAGTCTTCTGGGATTGAGTGGTGAATAGATGGAACAATTAACAAATTTACACATAGTGGAAGAAATCCTAACCACAAGCTCATAAATGACACCACAGTCTAAGCACACGTCAAGCTGGACATTTGATAATGTGAGCTAATGTTTTCTCTGTCAAAATTGGCGACAGAAGGGTTGCAGAGTGACTCCACTGCAAATTGTTAACTTTCTCCTGGCAGACTCCAGAGGCATTACACACATTCCTTCACTGACTGTGTTATGGCTCCACCTGGCAGAAAGCTCAGGGATTGCTTAGCTAAAAAGAGCATTAAAAAAAGAGCAGCAATCAACAGTTTATTTGTAAAACACTGTCACCAAGTGGAATAGTGGTTTTAGTTCATGTTATTATTATCCAGGATTTCTAGTGACCCATTAGCACGTCTAGATGCCTCCAGATTCTAAAGGGTCTTTCTCAGACCCAGATCATAGATTGTGTAAAACAAGGTATGGCAAAGATATCCAGACGACCATGAAAAGGAAAGCGGAGATAAGTGAGCATGAGAGATGATGGTCCACAGAGTTGACCATGCAAGGATGTTCCTGGGCTTACCATGAAAGGCATAGAAGGGAAATAAAATTGAAGGAGGTAGGTTTGCGTGTGGTCTTCAAGCAAGATGCCAGTTTTACTCTGTGTAAGTCAAAGGAAAGCAGTTCAATAGGCTTTTTTTTTTTTTCTCCAGTATGTCTAACAGGGGTGGGAGCCAGCAGTAAACAAACAAAAATCAGAAAATGTCTGAGGGAGTGACCACTGTAGCAGTTGTCTAGACCAGAAGAGGATGAAACTGTGCTGTTCAAAACCAAAGAAAAGGATGCTGCAGTAGCTGAGCTGTGAGCCTGGCTTAAAAGTTTCAGCTATGTGCATAAGTAAGGAAAGTCCCTTCTGAGAAATAAAGAGTTTCAAGGATCATCTGGAGAATCTGGGTTTTTAATATAAAATACAAATAGGAGGCATAGAAAGTTCACTGAAACATGAACTGCAGCTGACATGGAGGGAAAAGATGGGTGTAGATGTTTCAATCTGGAAAGAAAACAAAAACAAAAACAAAAATGTGGTTGAAGTATTTACTAGAAGTTTCCTAGAGGTTTTAACCCACTAACTCAATCAGGGCATGCTCATAAGGACCTTACCCACTTCTGGATCACTGCATCAACAGGGCAGAAACTCAGTCTCGATAACAGGAGCTGAAATACAAAGAACAGAAAAACTTTGCGTTGTTGTGAGATGCTGCACTTCCAATAGCTGAGCTTATCCCGTGCTAGCCACCGGAGGGCACTCCAGACTTGCTCTTGAGACTCACACCGATAACCTGCGCTCCTAGTTCAGCATGTGGCAAATTTAACCGTACACTGGTACTTGAGACTTGGAATGAATGCTACACAGCACGTGTAAAATTTACAACATGGTAGAGCACCTGCGATTAGGGCAGGAAGGTGAATTTTGTTGCAGATATACTGAGACCAGCATAGGAATTTCTCTGCTTCTAAAGCAGTGCTTTCAAAAAACGTAGTGGTGACTAAGCCCTGTTTTGGGTGAAGAAAAACAATTAAACAATCTGATTTCGTACTGATTTCACAAATGCTGTCACTGAAAGTTTTTTCAATTGCATATCAAGCTAGCAGCCACTGGCACATGTGCTTTACAACTGATACAATTGATCTGGACCAGACAGCTTTGCTGGCAGACCAAGAAACCTGAAGATGATTTTTACTTCTCTAATATGTATTTGATCTTCTTGTTTTCTCTCTTTCATTTAGTGTCCAAGCAAAACCTATGATCCACTCATAAAGTCTACCAGAGACTTTCCTGATGAAGTCATTAGCTTTATCAAACGCCATCCGCTGATGTACAAATCCGTTCACCCGGTGACAGGAGGACCAGTGTTCACTCAAATCAACGTGGACTACCGTTTGACTCAGATTGTGGTGGATCACGTCATGGCTGAGGATGGGCAATATGATGTTATTTTCCTGGGAACAGGTAGGAGAAAGGATATCCACTGTCATTCTGAACAAAATACATTCTCTGAGAGCACTTTTAGTCTAGCAGTTCCTGTATATGGCTTTTCGGTCCTATGCATGCACCTTTGGGAAGNTGAGGAGAACAGAGTAAAGGGACAGAATCACCTCCCTTGCCCTGATTCTGTGCCAGGACTTCATGAAAGTCCTAAGATTAGACAAATTCATCAAAGAGATTGCTACTCCTGGGATTTTAATGCTGCCTGGTCTTTAGGTGCTAAACCAGTTAAGGGTCCGAGTATCTGGAATTCCTTACCCGCTGAGTACCATTCAGTGCTTGTCTTTACATATGGTAGTCTGGCTACAATTCCTGCTAGCAGCACATCAACAACCCATTAAAAAGAAAAGCAAACCCAAAAACCTTAATAACTTGAAGGAGTACTTCCTTTTATCAGTAGTGACGTAGTGCTTCAGTATTAAATCTCATGACATTGAACAGCTAAAAAAGTTTTGTAGTTGAACTTAAGGCAACAATTTCATTTAAATACTTCTAAAGACATTGCTTAGCAGCATGAATAACTTCAAACAAGGGTACTAGCATTGAACAGAGGGGTTAAACTGCTCTGTCAGAGAGAGGAAAAAAAAAGCAAAGCAAAAAAAAAAATTGCCTTGCTTTTTTTTGGCCTTTTTTTTCTTTTTTTAAATAGAGATAATTATGTGTCTCTTTACAGTTTTATGATAATTATATGCCTTAAGGAAAAATGTCTAGTTTAACCACAGTAATTAAATTTAGAATTACTGGATGAATCACCTAACAGCATGATATGATAAGAAATATTAACAACCTATTCATAACATTGATGAAGTAATAACCTACAGTCCTAATTTAATGGAATTTCTTCTTCTTAATCCACAATCTGAAGTTCTCTCACTAGTAATAGTTCTTATAAAGCACTTCTCACTGGTAGATCTGAACTCTTTGCTAAGAAGACCTTTGTCATTATGTACAGCTCACAGCAGGTGAAACTAAGGTACATTGAGGTGAAAAGGTTTATCCAAGGGCAGTGGATGAGCTACTGTCATGAGCTGTAGGGAAATTAAGGTTTTTGTTTGAATTCTACACCGATGCTGTAGGGTTGCAAACAACTTCCTGGCCCACATGTAAATTTGGTGTCACATAGTCTAGTTTGATAGGTATGGATGTCCTGAAGTGATTTAGGGAAAGGAGTGAATTGCCACAGAGCATAGCCTGATAAACTGGGGGTTAGTTCAGTTTTCAGAAGCTTCCCAGCTGCATTATCACACATATGAGTCCAGAGGTAGCCTCCCTTGGACCGTTTGTGTCTTTTAGCTCAGCCCCTGTCACAACTCTTGTCTGTAAAAGTCCCTTTATGATCCCCACAAGTCAAGTATAGTGGTGTCAAAAAGAAAAACACAGCTTCATAAGAAAGAATATTCAAGTCCTGTTTGCTCATTGCTGCATGAGAAGGCTCCTAATAAGCTTTAGTTATGTTGATGGAAAATCCTTGCTGCTTTCTGAATGCAGTCTTTAATATAGCAAACAGAGAAGTGAAGTGAACACATTCCCAAGCTATGAGATACCTCACTAAAACTTACTTTTCTTCCAATAATAGTGAGGAAAAAAAAAAAAAATTAAAACATAGCTGTCTGAAAAGATGAGTTCACCACTTAAAATGTACAAAATATTATTTTATTTGCTAGAGAGGCTGTTTTCATATGTTTGCTATTCCCAACTATAAAATTTCTCTTTGTAGTTATATTGTATGAGACCAGCAGCTCAAATAATCCCAAGTTAACTGCTACTACCCAGCACCCATGTTGATTCTTTGAGCTGACAAGGCCATGATGTATGAAGCAGTCACAAGGTGGCACTCTATAATATACAGATATTTATTTATCTGCAGTGCCTTACTTAAAAGTGAGTTTTATTTTATCCCCTAAACTCTTCCTATGGGGGGAGGGGGAGAAAAAAAAAGTAAAATTCCACATTTTATATTGAGAGACTAAATACAGATATGTCAAATAACCCAGGAGATTTTGAGATTTTGAGCAGCAGATCAGAAGCTTGTTTGATTGTATGAAACCCAATTATATATATGCAGTCTTTGGCAAATAAGCAAACAAGTCTCTAATACATAAGGCAAACTAAAATACTTTCGGCTTTGATTTATAGAATCATAGAATCATAGAATGGTAAGGTTGGAAGGGACCTCAAGGATCATCTAGTTCCAACCCCCTGCCATAGGCAGGGACACCTCCCACTAGTACAGGGCACTCAAGGCCTCCTCCAACCTGGCCTTGAACACCTCCAGGGAGGGAGCAGCCACAACCTCCCTGGGCAACTGTGCCAGTGTCTCACCCCCCTCACTGTAAAGAACTTCCTCCTAACATCCAGTCTAAATCTCCCCTCTGCCAGTTTAAACCCATTGCCCCTCGTCCTGTCATTACAAGACCTTGTAAATAGTCCTACTCCAGCCTTCCTGTAGGCCCCCATCAGATACTGGAAGGCTACTCTAATGTCTCCTCAAAGCCTTCTCTTCTCCAGATCTTCAGTTGTTTGGGAAAACAAGACTGAAAATCTCATTCTTTGCTTTGTAATGTATTATTTTTCATCATATCAGTGCTATACCTAGTGTTTAGGACTGCACTGCACTGTGCTGATTTCATGTGGCAACACCCAATCCACTTCCTCTAAGCAGTTTTAAATTTTCTTTTTTGTTTTGATTTTTGATTGAATTTGGATTTGTTTTAAGGCAATTCGAGATTCAATGAGCAACTATTCTTTTCACCAAGCAGAAATTTAGGTTAAAATCAATGAGAAGATTTAGCTTTTAAAATGTTTGGGGCTTTTTCATTGTTTGGGTTTTTGTTGTTGTTGTTGTTGTTTGTTTGATTTTGTTTTGTTTTGGTTTGTTTGCTTGTTTTTTGTTTGGTTTGGTTTGTTTTTTGTTGAATTTGGTTTTGTTTTAAGGCAATTCAAGATTCACCAATGTGTAATGTCTGAAATTAAATGAGCAACTATTCTTTTCACCGAGCAGAAATTTAGGCTAAAATCAATGAAAATATTTAGCTTTTAAAAAGGATAACACCAGAGAAGTAATTTCTGTAATGACTGAATTTAGATTTTCGATTTTGAGTGAAAGTTTTAGCTCAAAATTGTCCCTAAAATAAAAATGTAAACAGAAATAGTGCATTGCTATTATTACATTAAAATGAAACCTAATTCTGATTAAGGTGCTGTACTAGATGAAAATTACTTCTATAAAAACAAAAAGAACATAATTTTTTTCCAGTTTTGTCCCCTAAGCTGAATGTCGTTGGGGTTAGGCCCAGATTCTGGCTGTCAGAACAGATATGCTTGTCTGTGTTTGTGTGCATGTTTGTGTAGCAAGAGAGTTAGACCATCCCTGCCAGAAGCATCCTACAATTGTGTTGACTCAGCACCATATTAAGACCATAAATGTACTATACAGAGCTATGCTGTAGTGGAGGGGTAATTAATTAATGCAAGATGATATTTTCAAAAATTAATATTGTTCATTAATATTCACTATTCAGAACTCTCACCACCCCCATCACTAATTTTAATAATAATTGGTTCTTTGCATCGGTCATGGAAACTTTATACACAGGTCACAACAGGCTCTAGCANATTAGGTGAAGCTATAGTCTTGCTTTACCCAAATTTGGGCAAAGCACAGCCTTGCACAAGACAACCCTGTGTACCTTGTTTAGCACAGGCCACAGTCCTCAGAATCAGTGGCTCCAGGTTCTTTGTCCTCTTTCCCATGGTTGCTTCTCCCCAAAACAGAAGGAGGTAGAGCAGAAAAACATGTCTGGGCAAGCCAGGACATGGATAAGCCTATTTTGGCCTATTTAGGCCTATCACAACATATGCAGATAATAATTGATGCAGATAGGGATAGAAGTTGTATGAAGTATATATCCTTGATGTGTCAGCATTATCTTCAGGGCATAAAATGGAGGTGCACTGAAAAACAGCTGTGCGTTTTACATGGTGACTGCTTGTTTCAGACATAGGCACAGTCCTGAAAGTTGTGAGTATCACAAAGGAGAAGTGGACTAAGGAGGAGGTGGTCCTGGAAGAGCTGCAGATATTCAAGGTAAGCATTAGCAGCCACAACATCAATTAAATATTATTTAGGGGACTTTAAGTCCCATACTGGCTTTGTCTGCCTGGTTGTTTATTTACAGGAACTAGTTCAAGTTTCCAGAGGGATGTTGTAAATTTTTAAATGCCTTGGTATTCTTTGAGTTAATTGAAAAATGTCTACAGCCAAATAGACCATGAATTTTAAAGTGAGACAAAGTCTCATTTATCCTGCCTTCTAGTTTGAAATCTTCTCATGAGCTCAGCTTTCTTAGTAGTGGTATTTTATTTTTAATGCCAATTTTGTACTGTCTCAGCTTTGGGACTAAGTGCAATTATGAAATCTTAAGCAAACAAAATTCAACTGAAGCAGAGTACTTTTTTTTTTTTATTAACAAATTGAGGAATTTAGAACATTTAAAAAATAAAAAAGTAAGTTAGTTTTAATTGTCAACGTGGTTTAATTTATTTGTGAATGCTGATTCAACATTTCTGACCATTCTGAATTGGTTATTCTGGCTGAGTGATAACGAAGAAAAGTAACTGGAGCCCTGCTAAGAAAAATGACATCTTCATAAACAGACCTTGTAAAAAGCCCAAGCCTCTTTCTGTTGCATGGGCACAATTTCTGATTAACTTCATTGCTGATGAGGGAGCTGACATCAACACACCACTACCATAGGAAAATGGAGACGTGTGTTTCTTGCTGAATTTTCTTA
>WBNM01036406.1:18164-29760 GCA_013399055.1 Ramphastos sulfuratus | reverse complement strand
TCTGACGAGAGCAGAGTAAAGAGGGAGAATCCCCTCCCTCTCCCTGCTGGCCAGGCTGCTCTTGCTGCAGTCCAAGACTTGGCTGCTGTCTGGGCTGTGCTGACATTGCAGGCTCATGTTGAGCTTTTCATCAAGTTAATTCATTCTCTGCATCGTCATTTTGCTTTTTTTGTCACTCTGTGTAGCTCTTTTTATCAGTTTTCACCTTGTTTTTTCCTCAAGTTTTTATCTGCATCTGTGGCACCTTGATTGCTATCTCATACCTTCTCTTTCCTACATGGTATTAGCCAGAATTTCTGCCTGAACTAAACAAATGAATTTGGAACTTTGAGACAGTGTTCTCTCAGTGTAAGGACAGGACCTTTAAGAATTATTTCAAAGAGTATTTTTCTTCATATGCCTTTTGATATGTCATGTGTATGATGAAACTTTGATTTAAAGGATCTACATATCTTCTTCCCACCCTCTTGGACATCAATTATAAATACCACTTTGAAAAATTCAAGATTACCCAGTGGCCTGTCAAGTAATCAGCAGTTTCAGTATGACCACCAATTTTCTGCATTCTTCAAACATAACGTCAAGGACAAATGTACCATATCATATTTAAAACAAAGAAAAGGTTATTTCTTTTCCTGCTCAGCAGTTATTCCTTCACTCTCTCTCTCTCTTTTTTTTTTTTTTTTATGGTAACATTTCTAACAGTTACCTCTGTGGTTTTGAATCCAGAAAATTGAGGGAAGTGAAGGGCTGAAAAAACATCCTTTATTTCCTCAAACTGCATTAACATTAAACAATAGACTTAGGTTAATCATCTTCTATTAGGTGGTAGATAATACTTTGAGCTTTCTCCTGTTCTTACATCCTTCACTGGCAAAAACATCTGTCATAGCAGGAATATATATACCCTGATGCAGAGTATTTGTCTGTGTATCCCTTAAATGCCATCTAAGCCTTTCAAATGGCACTTAATAAGAACTTAAGCTGGTGTGCAGGCTCATTGCCAGTCTCCAGGATGGGACAGATAGCAAACTCTAAGAATTAAAGTCAATTACCTCATAAGCAGCATGGAAAATTTATGGTGGGTATTTCCAGAAGCACCAATCTAGTGATTTCTGTGATTTCCTTTTAAATATTTGTTCAAACTAAATCTGTAGTTTCATTTACTTTCTGTAAGTTAAACTAATGCAGCTTACTAATTTTTTTTTTTTTCAGCACCCTTCAGCTATCTCAACCATGGAGATTTCTCAGAAGCAGGTAACCACAGGTTGTTTAATTACTGCAAGATATATGGTGCACTGAACACTTAGCTTGTTACTTTCAGGTGATGATTGTTACATACTGGCCAGGCTTTCTGTGATGGTTTGGGAGTTCCCTGCCCCCGCCCCCTCCCCCCCCCCAACTTTTTAAATTCACCCAGACTAGACTCAGCTGGCTGGAAGTTAAGGACTGAAGCTCTATTTACAGCTTAGCACAATATACAAGCAGAGATATACACAATAGACAGGAATAGTTACAGACGTATACAAGTTAAAGGTAATAGAGAAACACAATCCCCCTCCCAGACATCAGAGTCCCCAGGAGGGGCTCCCAACCACCCTTCCACCTTCTTCCCACCCCTCTACCTTACCCCAGGGTTTGGCTTACGCACAAGGTGAATTTGGAGGATGGGCCAGGGAGGTTAGAAGCAGAGTGATTAGTTAGGTTCCTCAGCAGAGAGGAGAAGGCAAGAAGCTTGAGAGCCCGAGAGTATCTGTGTCTTATCTATGTTTATGTTCTTATACATCTCAGCAAGCCTATCAGTGAAGTAGACGTCACCATTGTTTGCTTTTCACAGCCTATAATATAATTTTCTCCCTTAAAATATTCCAATTAGCCCCAAACCAGCACACTTTCCATGGATGACTCTTAAAATATGTCTAGAGAGAGTGAGATATGCTTGAGTTGTTTGTCTGCCTAATTCACATTTACTTGCAAACAGTAGTTTGTGTACCAAAACTGGAAAAAAAAGAATCCTTCACTAGATAATAGTGGGATTTGTGAATGACATCTAAGACATTCATTTTCTGGACACTAGAAATGTTTGTCTCTTTGCAATCTAGTAATACATTACTATTATTATTGTTAATGTGTTTTTTATTAGTAGTCAAGAGAGATAAGGGCCTCATTGTACCAAAAGATGTGTGCACATCTTTAACCACTCCTCCTCCTCTAGAGTTGCACTCTAAATCTGGGTGGTCCAATCCCAGCAGTCACAGAGACTAGTCCAAGTTGGGAATCTCCCAATGGGAAATGGTTTTATGGCTCTGTGACAGCTACACTCATGTTTGAAAGGCAATGTGACACCAGAACCATTCCTTCCTGTCTCACAGAGGTGACCAGAGCAGTTCCAGCACAACACGCCTCCTTCACGCAGGATGAGCGGTTCTGCCATTCAGGCATGCACAGAACAGCTGAGTCCTATCTCAACCTGAAAAAAAAAAAAGGTGGCAGGCCAGCTGGAATTACTGTGTGAGCCAGCTCCAGCTCAACAGAAAGCACTTGGACCACCCTCGTCTCAATAGGAAACCTACTCAGACTTTGGGGAGAGGGGAGCATAATTATCCCTACCCTAACTAAGGATCAGAAGCAGAAGATAAAGCTTTTTCATCCAAGGCCATCCCTAGGTCCCAGATTTTTAACATCATGACTATACAATGCCTTGGTTTTACACATGCTATTAAGCCACCCTTTCTATGATTTGCTTCTCAGTTTTTATTACAGCACAAATCTAAAGGTGTAAGGGTGTTGAATGCTGGTGTCTTTCCAGGACTGCAGTCCTTTTTCCTCTCTGAAGTGTTGTCAGGGATGAACAGGGAGTAGTCAGCTCACACTGAGCTCTGAGAAACAGTTTTATGTTAAAAGAGGAATTTTCCCTTGTGTTGTAAAATCCGGAACAAGGTTGGAAGTCTGCAAGAGTGGCACTGAAGAAGGGAACTTTTTTAATGGGCTGCTCGGACAACACTCCTAATTCATTTGCTTTGCCTGATTTGCAGCAACAATTGTACATTGGTTCCAGGGATGGATTGGTTCAGCTCTCTCTGCACAGATGTCACACGTATGGGAAGGCTTGTGCAGACTGCTGCCTTGCCAGAGACCCATACTGTGCCTGGGATGGAAACTCATGTTCCAGATATACCCCCACTTCTAAAAGGTAAGAAAACCAAAACAAAACTAAACAAAACAAACAAACAAAAAAACCCAACCAACAACAAAAAAACAAACAAGAAACCCCAAAATCACAACGTGCTGTAAAAGATCTTGCAACTTGTAAGAGTTTTAGAGATACCAAATCAGAACTTGTTGCCTTTTTCACTTAGCATGTCATTTGCCTTAAAATTTGCTCATACTTTGGTTATGTTTCACATTTCTACTCAAAGAACTGTGAAGACAACACAGCTTTGTTTAAGTCTGTATGACAGTAACTCAGCTACTGCAACAAACATCATAAATTCATTATATTCCTTTTTTATACTCAGTGCTTGAAGGCATGAGATCCACAGGTGAAGGAGTAGATTTGGGATGACCCTGCCTGAGATGCTTAAGCTCTTAAGCTTCTGCCTTTTTCATAGTGCACCAACATACTTAAAGTGTTTAACAAAGTATCCCAGAGTTGGCAATAATAAAATGCATTTAATTCTCTGATCTAAAACCCAAGCTTCTCCTGTCCGTTTTAACAAACCCAGATAACTTGGTTCAAAGTGTGTTGCTCTCATCAATTGAATTTGTGGTCTAGCCATGAGAGGGAGACAGAGTTTTAACTACAATGATTTGGCTGCATCGGGATCAGCTTATCCACAGTGAGAGAAGCTACAACTGAACTTTCTGTAGCTGCCCGATAGGACAGAAGCATGAACCTGCAAGGAGGGAGAGCACACTGCAGGCTGTAGCAGTGCAGTACCTAAGTTGCTGAATGTGTCTTGTGGAGTTTTTGAGCTCTCAGCCAGAATCCTTTTCAGCGTGTCCTTTGGATGAAGGTTTCCTGACTGTAGCTCTTGCAGTAACTGTTGGACCTCGAAGTCTGAGCTCATGCTCTGGAATGAGACTTTCTGCCTTAGGGGTTGCAGGGCCAGGACCTGAGCAAATAGACAAACCATTGAAGTTAATGACTCATAGGTTATCGTGTCATGATGACAAGGAATTTTATGTGTTTGCCCTCGAAGCCAAAGCAAACTAAATTCAGAGAAGAATAAATGAACAGAGAAAAGCAAGTGTTCAGGCTCACTGCAAAGTTAGTGACACATGAGGCTCGCTGAAGCCCGAGGTGGGGCCAGGACATGGAGATTGATGGTCTATGCTTTTTAACAGATGTGCAGTTTGGTGGGAAGGCCAAAAGTCTGCAGCTCCGAAACAAAAGATGTAACTGGCCTTGGGAATCCTCCAGTAGACAGTTTACTTGTAGCAGCCTGTGCTTCCAGCATGCCTGCTGCTTTTACCACATGGGCAGCTTGGCCTGGGGAATCTGCTCCTCTCAAGGCATCGATGTGCATAGGGGAGGTTCTGGTCCTCTTATCTCCCCTGAGAGGAAGGAACAATTTTCACTGGGTATCCAATTCTTCTGCTAAAAAACCTAAAAACAGACCTTCCACAGAGGGAGGACTTTGTTTGGGGGATTTTTAGTGCTCTTACACTGAAATTACCCTATGTTGCAATGAGTTTAAGTAACACATAGAGAGAATAGCAAGCAAATTAGTTGTAGTAGGGAGCAGACCACCTTAGATCATTGTCTAAAGCATTTCTTCTGGTCATAGAGACAAAAGATAATCAGATTTGTCAGTTGTGTGTTACCAAACTAAACTATATGCTTTTCTGTCTTTGTTTTAATGATTGGTTTACTAGTCAGTGTCCTGAACTCAATTTTGGATATCACATGTTGAACCTCAGGTTCTTTTTCATGACCTGTAACATTAAGAATGTTCCCAAGTATTTCCACCCCACCAGGAGGCCCATGTCCCATGCTCCTAAAGCAGATTTAGACACTCTTTCTATCACTGTATTGACTATTTTTAATTCTAGGAAAGTTGTTTCCTTTACCTTTTTCTTTTCCCCTTCTCAGTGGTTTTCCCAAGTCACAGGCCCTTCTCTTGATGTTGATTGTACAAATCTCTCTAGGCCACATATTGCTTTGAGAGTGAGGCTGGTTTTAGTTAAGACCATAATTTTCAGCAGTAAGATAGGAGCAATGTAAGCTGACATCTGCTGAGCCCCTCTGTATTTTGTTGTTGAATTCCAGCAGTTATGCCTGAAGTGTTACAAGTTTGCATGCTCTTCCCATAGGCGAGCTAGAAGGCAAGATGTCAAATATGGGGACCCTGTTGCACAATGTTGGGATGTAGAAGACAGTGAGTATTTTGCACCTTTCCTGCTCTTTTCTGTCTTTGACAACAGTTTGCTGCAAAGGTCTCTGTATGTCTGTGAAAACTTGCTGAGCTGAGCAGAGTAACACTGTTAAAGCAGTTGCTTTTCTCACACTTCATATACATTACCCCTCCCACAGTTGAATTTTCAGAGACAGGGCTGATAAGGGACAGCTAGCATGGAATGACACCTTCACATCCCTCATCACAAACCCTCCCTGGGACTCTCACTGGGGAGTGAGATGTGGCCCTGACACAAAATCAGGCTATGCAGTCTTACAAGTAGCTAATGGGATGTGTGATGTTTCATCTAGAAACAGGGCAAACAATATGATGAAGAAGCCTCCAGGGGTAAGCAGGGAACACACTACATTCTCCCCTTCTGATGTCTACACTTGACACCTCCCAAGGCTCGGGTCCAGCTGCAGAACCATCCCCTTCCCTCCGCGCAGCTACTTAAAGACTCCTGTTATTAACAAGAGGCTCCCCCCTCACGTTTCTACAACCTCTTTTCAGATGCCAAAGGGTCTGGCTTGCTCCTTTGGCAACTGCAACACTTTTCTTACAGTGAGCAGTGTCTGTATGAAATCCTGCGGTTACACGGCAATCCCCGCAGTGGAGTAAAGTAAATGAAAAGCATTCAAAACCAAGCTTGGGTTTGTCTGCACTTTTCTAGCTGCCTATTAAAGTAAGCAATCCAGTCAAAACAATATTGATTATATCTCTGTGTTGAACATTTGGTTTGGGATGAGCCATGACTTTCCATTGATTTCTGGTTATTTTCGTGCCGCTGTGGTGCTGGGTGCCTTCTGCAGATCTTGGCATGAATCAGTGAAGAAATCAGAGCTGCTTGCCACAGGATCAAAGGCTTAAGTCTGTAGGGGGCTCTGAATGTACATGTGTGCTTGCAGCCATAGTTAAAAAGTCTGGGTAAAATCTCATTTCCACTAAATTCAATGATAAAACTCCTGTTCATTCCCAAGAGTCAGAATTTCCTTTCTCGCTGCTTGCCGTGGGTCACCAAATAGTGGTATCTGAGACTGTGCAAAGCTCAAGGCTGTAGAAAGCCTAGCAGAAAGCTTGACACTGTCACATTTTCCTGGAAGAATAAGGAGATGTTGAAGAGTTGGCTTTACTATATAAATGTAAAATGACTTAGCACAGAAATTGGTATTAATCCTTTGCCCTGATGTAGCACCACCAATCGAAATTTAATCCAACTCGGGGTGACTCCTGTGTGCCATAAAACCATGAAGCTGACCTGTGCCACTTCAAGGTCTTGGCTTAGTTATGCTATTTGCAATAATTAATAACGTTATGCCTCCAAAAACTATTTAAATTCACTTCTCTGCTGTGCAGGATTGTCTCCTAGAGACTTCATCAGCTGCATGAAGTTGTTTGGCTCTAGAGAAATCTCAGCGGCACAGTGAAATAAAGGAAAAACATTTAATGCACAAAGCTTGAGTTTCTTTAGATCTCATATAGGTATTATAATATTGAAGAAACAATCCAATTATTTTTTAATTTTTTTTTCTGTTGAGCTAACATTTGATTTAGGAGACACCACTGCTTTCACCTTCCTTTCTGTTATTGACAGCACATAAGAAACAGCTTTAATCTGATTGTAAGGCAGATAAGACACATATAGGACAGACTGGAAAGGGAAATGGAGATCCAAAGATTAGAAATTAATCAAGTTTCCAGGTGGCCAAGAAAGGAGCTCAGATTTACTCGTATCTCCTTGGTTGGTTGAAAATGAACTGCAAAGCATTTCAAATAATGCTGAAATAGGGTAAATCTTGGTTTACTTTAGCTGTGTGACTCCCTTAAAGTGCTCGAGATGAACAAACCAGGCTGTCCCTATAGCAGCTTTTGCTCAGGTTTTGTAGTTGCTTTACTTAAAGCAAAAATAAAGGTCAGTTTTTAAATTCCTCAAAGGTGAAAGTCTCAACTTTAAAACTGAACAAGTCATGATATAGATTTTATTGACCTCTTAAAAACCAGTTGCATTGAAGGAAGGTTAGCAGCCGCCTCTAAATCCTCACAGTTATAGTTTAAGCTAAAAGTTAAGTTTCCTTTTGCTTTTTTTTATAATTCACTCACTTATAACATCTGTTCTGAATCAGGCTATTTTCCCATTGCTTTAAAATCCAGGTCAGGGTTAATCTCCTGTACCATGTTTGCTTTCCAGGCATTAGTCATGAAACTGCTGATGAAAAGGTGATTTTTGGCATTGAATTTAATTCGACTTTTCTGGAATGTATTCCTAAGTCCCAGCAAGCCTCTATTAGGTGGTATGTTCAGCGCTCTGGAGAAGAGCATCGAGAAGAGGTAAGTTATAGTCATCAAGGCAAGTTTCTTCTGTAGAGAATTCACCTGAGCATTGAAAGGCAGGAGTTATTGGGATTAGTCGATGTTTTACTTTTCCTTGCCTCACCTTAGGTATCACACAGCGTTCTGGTATCACCATTTGAGGCACTCAGTGGGGAGAAGGGAAGCCATTTGTTCTATGTCACAAGCAGATTTAGATAGTTGTTTTGACTTACATGCTCATTCTGTCATCCCATTAAAAAAAAAAAAAAAAGAAAAAAAAGTGTTAGGCTTTAAATAGGAGTAAAAAAATATCTGAAAGTACTAAAAAGCACAGAAGAAGTCCTTTTATCCAGTAATCAAGATGCCAACCATTTCCTTAGGCAAGTGTATGTTCAAAACTCTTTGTTTTAATAAAATCTCTACTCCATTTAGTGTCTTGATTACATTCCCTTATCATGTTAAGCAGTGCAGCTAAGAATTGAATATATGGCTTACTGCATCTCTCCATCTCTCCCCAGAGAAGGAAAGGTCTGTGCAGTAAAAAGCTTTTTATTTGCTTTTGTTTTCCTTGTTGGTGGAGTCAGAATTTTTCTTAAATGCTACTCTGTACTGATGAAGACATGTCAGGTTAAAGAAGTGCACCTTGCATTTGGAGGAGAAAGTGGTGAGATTTGTGATGGCCCTTAATTGCTGCAAGAGGCAGATTTTGGGTCCTCACTTCTAGAAAAAACCCTGTAAAGGCCTCTAGGTCCCTCCATACTCCCTGCATGATTTTCTGACAATTCCTCTCTGAGACAGTGACAAAGGAGCTCTCTAACGTACCCAAAAGGTCTTGGTTTGAGTGAATTTCAAACCTCAGGAGTTTTCATAGCCTTTCTCTTACATGAATGATTTTGTGTCCAAGGCCAAGTCCTGCTGTGATGGCAACCATGGCAACGGGGAAGGAGAAGGGAAGAGAACTGCCCTTTCAAATAAGCTGGACCCAGGTGTTAGATATGCTTTTTTGTTAAATGTTCTTGCAAGAGAAAAATTAGTTTAAATGACAGGAACTATCAAATAACCAGCTAGTTTTCCACTCTCAATGATAATTCATCCTATGAGACTTTATGAGTGTAGAAAATGTGCTGGTTCTTTCTAAGGCCTGAAGAGATGCAGGCCAGGGCAGGTGCCCATGAAAGCATCACTTCTAAGTGAGATATGTGACTCATGGCAATATTCTCAAGGTTGCAACCCCAGTTACATATTGATCCAGAAAGTCAGAGTAAGGTGAAACAAGGCACTTCCAATTTCCCACCAGATAAAACAGAAAAAAAACCCCACGAGGCTGTATAGCACTGGAATACATTTAATGTACTCCCCTTTTGTTCATGCTTTGAATTGCCAAGGAGTCTTTCCTCTGCTGAAAATAAAAGCATCATTAATTTATAGACACAGTGCTCGCCACAACATGCACTAAACACCAGAAGAGATTACTCTAACCTCCATTACAGCCCATACTTTGAAAAAACCAAAAGTGATCTTCTGATCAGTTGCCCAAGTACACTCTCAGCCACAGGTGGCTGAAGTGAACATCCACCTAGAAGTGTATCAGCCTTTAGAGACATGTGGGCATTCATTGTTTGTGTGTTCATTGACTTATTTTTAACTGTCCTGTGCAGACAACTGTGCTTTTCTTCCCTAAGGTAGCAGTTTGTAAGTGCATTTACAGGTTGGGCCAGGGAAACAAGTCCTTTGTGCAGTTCTGGAGCCCCCAGCACAGGAAGGACATGGAAGTGTTGGAGCAGGTCCAGAGGAAGCCACAAAGATGCTCAGAGGGCTGCAGCAGCTCTGCTATGAGGACAGGCTGAGAGAGTTGGGGCTCTGCAGCCTGGAGAAGAGAAGGCTTCAAGAAGACCTTAGAGTAGCCTTCCAGTATCTGAAGGGGACCTGCAGGAAGATTGGGGATGGATTATTGACAAGGTCTTGCAATGACAGGACAAGGGGCAATGGGTTTAAAGTGGTAGAGGGGAGATTGAAACTGGATGTTAGGAGGAAGTTGTTTGCAGTGAGGGTGGCGAGACACTGGCACAGGTTGCCCAGGGAGGTTATGGAGCACAGAATCACCCAACATGATCACGTTGTTTGATTCTGTGCTCCACAACCTCCCTGGAGGTGTTGAAGGCCAGGTTGGACGAGGCCTTGAGTGACCTGTGCTAGTGGGAGGTGTCCCTGCCTATGGCAGGGGTTTGGAATTAGATGATCTTTGAGGTCCCTTCCAACCTTACCATTCTGTAATTCTATGATTCTATGATTCTATGAATGTACTTGCTTAGTTTTAACCACGTGTTTGAGACTAATTTTTAAGTAAAATTAAGCAGGTAGTTAACAGGTCTTATTTGGTGAGGGTTTTTTTTTGTTTGTTTGCTTTGTTTGGTTTTTGTTTTGTTTTGGTTTGGTTTCTGAAGATAAATTTATGTCAAGATTTCAGGATACTAATAATTTATTGAAATACTGTATGGCAACTATAGCACGTGCCTAAGCTTCTCAAAAAGAGTTGCAAACTTTGCATAAAGCAGTTCCCTGTGAAGATTATAATATCTTTGTATCATAAGAAGTCACACTTTGAAGATTTGAAAGCCTCTTTTGAAGGGCTGCTTTTGAGTTTTATCTGTGCCAGTTTAGGGGGGAAAAAAAAGTAATCAGTTAATCTTCTCTCAAATTACAGATTCATAAAAGCCTCTGATGGGTAGTAAAACAAACTGCAGGTCAAATCAACTTTCAAATAAAGTTAGAGCAAGCTAACCTATGTAGCATAGCCTAAATTAAGACTATATTATTTTTTTGCCATGCTTTCCAAAAGGTTTACTATGGCAGTAACCTGACCCTGGTAGTTGTTTGGGGCCAAATGTGAATTTCCCAGGCACAGTGATGTCCAATACTGCAGGACTATCCAATGTGCAAAGGATGTGCTCATCGAGCGAGCAAGGGAATGTGTGCGTATGTGTAACGATGACATCTGAAGCTCCAGCAACCACACAGCATACCTCTTTGCACATTAGCAACCTTCCACAGCAATGTTTACTGGGCTTGCTTTGTGTAAAAGAGCCTGACATCTGTTTGTATGAGAAAAGTAAAGCTTTGCTAAAAGACTAGAATAACCTTTGAGGCAAATTTGGAAGCAAATTTGAAGGAGAAATCTGCAGAGAGATTTTCTACATTATGAATGCTAACNATTCCCCACTGGAATGGGCTGCCCAGGGAGGTGGTGGAGTCACCGTCCCTGGAGGTGTTCAAGGCAGGTTTGGACGTGGCACTTGGTGCCATGGTCTAGTCTTGAGGTCTGTGGTAATGGGTTGGACTTGATGATCTTTGAGGTCTCTTCCAACCCTGCTGATACTGTGATACTGTGATACTGTAATACTGTTATATTAGTTCCAGGGTCCAAAGAACTTGAACTCCTGAGCAAACTCATCTTGAACGTCTCAAATCAGCATACAGGAAGACAAAAAAACCAAAAACTCNGATTCTATGATTCTATGAATGTACTTGCTTAGTTTTAACCACGTGTTTGAGACTAATTTTTAAGTAAAATTAAGCAGGTAGTTAACAGGTCTTATTTGGTGAGGGTTTTTTTTTGTTTGTTTGCTTTGTTTGGTTTTTGTTTTGTTTTGTTTTGGTTTCTGAAGATAAATTTATGTCAAGATTTCAGGATACTAATAATTTATTGAAATACTGTATGGCAACTATAGCACGTGCCTAAGCTTCTCAAAAAGAGTTGCAAACTTTGCATAAAGCAGTTCCCTGTGAAGATTATAATATCTTTGTATCATAAGAAGTCACACTTTGAAGATTTGAAAGCCTCTTTTGAAGGGCTGCTTTTGAGTTTTATCTGTGCCAGTTTAGGGGGG
>WBNM01036406.1:1786-17818 GCA_013399055.1 Ramphastos sulfuratus | reverse complement strand
TGGGCCAGCAGGAGGTTGCTTTCTTCTCTCATCAACCAGCACCAGAACAAGAGGACACAGTCTCAAGCTGTGCCAGGGGAAGTTTAGGCTGGAGGTGAGGAGAAAGTTCTTCACTGAGAAAGTCATTCCCCACTGGAATGGGCTGCCCAGGGAGGTGGTGGAGTCACCGTCCCTGGAGGTGTTCAAGGCAGGTTTGGACGTGGCACTTGGTGCCATGGTCTAGTCTTGAGGTCTGTGGTAATGGGTTGGACTTGATGATCTTTGAGGTCTCTTCCAACCCTGCTGATACTGTGATACTGTGATACTGTAATACTGTGATATTAGTTCCAGGGTCCAAAGAACTTGAACTCCTGAGCAAACTCATCTTGAACGTCTCAAATCAGCATACAGGAAGACAAAAAAACCAAAAACTCAACAATAAAAACCCAAACCAACAACCAAACACTTTTTGGATTATATTTTAAAAGAAAACTATCAGTCTAGAATTGTCACATTTTCAAATGCATAGACCTAAAGTTAAATTCCTGATTTTGTATCTGGCTGCTTAAATAAATGTCTGGGTCTGTAGAGGTGTTGAAAAATACCTCCTCCTGCAAGAGAGAATAAAGTTCTTTGCAGGTTAAAATGTTAATCCTTTGTTAATTTGGGAATCCAGAAATTGAGATTTCCAGGTTTTCTAATTTTACTTAGAAGTAGAAATTAATTCATCAGTATTAAAGCCTAACCAGATGCCTTTCAAGAAAATCCAAATATCATCAAAGTAATTTACTTTCTTTTCAAAGCACTTCAATTTGACAAAAAGTACCATATGTGACAGAAACAGTGTGGTCATATTTAATGTGTTGCTTGATCTTTGCTCAGCCTTTGCCTTACCATAATGTTTCCCATCACAATAATATTTTCTGTTCTCTGTCTGTGTTATTGCAGCAGATTTCTCAAATAACACTGTACATTATTTTAGTGCATGCCTTAGCAGTGTAACTTATTGTGATGATGATACCATGCTTTGCAAATGACTCCATGCACCTGGAACTTAGGTTATGGACTTTTAGTTCCAGGGCTGGAACTGTAATGTCTCAGCAAGTCTTTAAACCCAGCTTTATTAATAGATGACTGTGCACTGTCCAGGACATGCACTAAAGCTTCCTGAGAGAAAGAAAAGGGCAAAATCCAGACTAGATGGGAAGCATTTGGCCCAGCAGGATGTTCCCGACATTTCACCCTTAGGGTCATGGTTCAGAATGTGACTTCCAGGCAGAGAAACCTGTGGGGAGGGACAGGATCTCCTGTGGTACAGGAGCTGTCACCAGGTCATTTTGTTGTTAGTGGGAGTACATTTCCCTGTAGTTTGGGGCCATTTTAAGGTCAGAAGTCAAATATCTAGTGCTCTTGTGTTTAGCGTTGCTCACGCAATTGATCATGTTTGTTCCTGTGCATGCAGAATTAGTCATTGAACAGAGGGAGGGTGGCTGGAGTTGATTTAAAAAAGAGAAAAAAAGTGGACCCATCATCTGTTCATAATGCTTTAAACTGATGAGTTTTTCTGAANGTTTGGTTTCTGAAGATAAATTTATGTCAAGATTTCAGGATACTAATAATTTATTGAAATACTGTATGGCAACTATAGCACGTGCCTAAGCTTCTCAAAAAGAGTTGCAAACTTTGCATAAAGCAGTTCCCTGTGAAGATTATAATATCTTTGTATCATAAGAAGTCACACTTTGAAGATTTGAAAGCCTCTTTTGAAGGGCTGCTTTTGAGTTTTATCTGTGCCAGTTTAGGGGGGAAAAAAAAGTAATCAGTTAATCTTCTCTCAAATTACAGATTCATAAAAGCCTCTGATGGGTAGTAAAACAAACTGCAGGTCAAATCAACTTTCAAATAAAGTTAGAGCAAGCTAACCTATGTAGCATAGCCTAAATTAAGACTATATTATTTTTTTGCCATGCTTTCCAAAAGGTTTACTATGGCAGTAACCTGACCCTGGTAGTTGTTTGGGGCCAAATGTGAATTTCCCAGGCACAGTGATGTCCAATACTGCAGGACTATCCAATGTGCAAAGGATGTGCTCATCGAGCGAGCAAGGGAATGTGTGCGTATGTGTAACGATGACATCTGAAGCTCCAGCAACCACACAGCATACCTCTTTGCACATTAGCAACCTTCCACAGCAATGTTTACTGGGCTTGCTTTGTGTAAAAGAGCCTGACATCTGTTTGTATGAGAAAAGTAAAGCTTTGCTAAAAGACTAGAATAACCTTTGAGGCAAATTTGGAAGCAAATTTGAAGGAGAAATCTGCAGAGAGATTTTCTACATTATGAATGCTAACAGTAGGCAAATAGCTTTTTACCACATACAGTTCCTAAAGGCATAGCAATTATTCTGTGATCTAGCTTTGATAAAACAGAAGTTGGAATGCATGTGTTCTACAACTTCTTGGGTTGGTTTTGTTAGGTTTTTTGTGTTGTTGGTTTCTTTTTTTCCTTTTTCTTCTGTCTTTGAAGATAACAGCCTATATATTATTCATAACTGCAGGGTCAAATAACTTAAAACCAGTGTATAGGTATAAGTTTTGTTTGTCAGTAAATTCTTATAGTAGCAAAATCTCTAGGATTTTGACACATATTGTGTCCAGTTCTGGGCCTCTCAATTTAAGAGGGACATTGAGGTGCTTGAGCGTGTCCAGAGAAGGGCAACGAGGCTGGTGAGAGACCTCGAGCACAAGCCCTATGAGGAGAGGCTGAGGGAGCTGGGATTGTTTAGCCTGGTGAAGAGGAGGCTCAGGGCAGACCTTATTGCTGTCTACAACTACCTGAAGGGTGGTTGTGGCCAGCAGGAGGTTGCTTTCTTCTCTCATCAACCAGCACCAGAACAAGAGGACACAGTCTCAAGCTGTGCCAGGGGAAGTTTAGGCTGGAGGTGAGGAGAAAGTTCTTCACTGAGAAAGTCATTCCCCACTGGAATGGGCTGCCCAGGGAGGTGGTGGAGTCACCGTCCCTGGAGGTGTTCAAGGCAGGTTTGGACGTGGCACTTGGTGCCATGGTCTAGTCTTGAGGTCTGTGGNGAAACAGTGTGGTCATATTTAATGTGTTGCTTGATCTTTGCTCAGCCTTTGCCTTACCATAATGTTTCCCATCACAATAATATTTTCTGTTCTCTGTCTGTGTTATTGCAGCAGATTTCTCAAATAACACTGTACATTATTTTAGTGCATGCCTTAGCAGTGTAACTTATTGTGATGATGATACCATGCTTTGCAAATGACTCCATGCACCTGGAACTTAGGTTATGGACTTTTAGTTCCAGGGCTGGAACTGTAATGTCTCAGCAAGTCTTTAAACCCAGCTTTATTAATAGATGACTGTGCACTGTCCAGGACATGCACTAAAGCTTCCTGAGAGAAAGAAAAGGGCAAAATCCAGACTAGATGGGAAGCATTTGGCCCAGCAGGATGTTCCCGACATTTCACCCTTAGGGTCATGGTTCAGAATGTGACTTCCAGGCAGAGAAACCTGTGGGGAGGGACAGGATCTCCTGTGGTACAGGAGCTGTCACCAGGTCATTTTGTTGTTAGTGGGAGTACATTTCCCTGTAGTTTGGGGCCATTTTAAGGTCAGAAGTCAAATATCTAGTGCTCTTGTGTTTAGCGTTGCTCACGCAATTGATCATGTTTGTTCCTGTGCATGCAGAATTAGTCATTGAACAGAGGGAGGGTGGCTGGAGTTGATTTAAAAAAGAGAAAAAAAGTGGACCCATCATCTGTTCATAATGCTTTAAACTGATGAGTTTTTCTGAAGCTTAAACCAGATATTTATTTATTAAAAAAAAAAAAAAATCCCATGTGTTATGTTATTTATATAGTAAGCATCAGGACTGCAAAAAAGAAAGTGCTTTACTCCCTACAAAGCCATTAATTTTGCTTCCTCAGGGCTCTGAAAAGTATCAGCCCCTCTGGTTTAGGCTACAACTCCAGATCTGTCAAGCTGCCACCAACTTTTGCAGGGCACAGAACAAACCATATGGGCTGAAGTGACAGAGTAGGTGCAGATCACATTCGAATCTTCCCTTCCTGATCTATTCATACCTAGGAGTAAAACAAAAAACAACTAAAGAACCAACCAACCAACCCAAACAAACAAACAAAAAATACCAAACAAACAAACAAAACCCCTAAAAACAAACCCAACCAAAATAAAACCCCAAACCAACAAAGGCAAAAGCACATTCCAGTTTCTTCAGTGGTTCTCATGCTTTCCATAATCCTGCTCCACAGCCCTGGTCTCTGTGTTTCTGAAAGAACCAGTTTAATGTCCACCTTACAGTCTGCTATATATGAGATTTTGACTCATTCTTTGATATGCTATTTTGCTAGGCACAAACTTGTGACCTAGCTCCCCTATCAGAGCAAAGAGATGTTGTTTTCATTCCACAGTTTAGCCAGACTGAGAAGATATGTTTCAATTTATCCAAGATGTAAGTTTCCATATCTTTTTAAGTTTCCATATCGTTTTGTGGCTGGAGAGATTTTCATCATGATGGCAATTTTCTTTGTTGCAAACATCTGGTCAGCAGCATCTTGAGGAAAAAGGTCAGAGCTCCTATGAGAGTTGAGTAAGGAAAAGGACATACACCAAGGACTGAGTTTCCAGTAGTACCTTCTGTCAGAGGAGTGTTTGAATCCTTAGGTCAATGAAAAAGAGATCAAGAGAGTGGGAAAAATAGGAAGATACTTACTCTGCTTCCTAGGGACTACTAGCTCTCACATTTTCACTTTTATTTTATTGTATGACTCACTGACTTTTTTCCCCTCTTTTATTTAAAATACATTGGGACTCTTAAAACCAATTTTTAACAGTCTGCTGGGAGGAAAAAAAAAAAAGTCATCACTCTGAACTGAAATACAGCATATGACGTTTCTGATTTGATTTGCACATACTGAGGGATAAAACTTTAGTCTCAGAATGAGAAGTTAGTTTCACCTTGAAGGTAATAGGAATCCTGCTTTTCCCTAATGACATTGTAGCAGCAACACATTCTTCATTTTTCCTGTGGCTTCTTGATAAATTGAAAAAATATATTAAAAAAAAAAAAAGGAAAAAGAAAAAACTCTACAGCTGTGTTGAACTTAAATTATTATTGTCTCAGTACAAGAGAAACAGTAATATGTAACAATAATGCTGAAAAAAAAGACCTCCCAGGCTGATCTCTTTACCTAGTCAGATGATGAGGATGGAGAAGAAAACAATAGAAAAACAAAGACAAATATGAATTCTCAGCAAATGTTCCTCACTTTCCTCTCTCCCTCTCTCAATTTGTTCAGGGCTTGCAGCTAACCCATGATTAGTCCAGCTTTACCTCTAACATTTTTTCACATGTTGATTAATGGGGGAAGGCAGGCTTTGAAGCTACTTTCTTCTCCCAGACAGGTGCAGAGTTTTAACTGTGAAAGAGTTGACATGAATTATTTGTAAAGAGGGAGCTATCTAAACACATCATTAGCAAAGGACAAAAGGCATTGACCTAACCTAGTGCCACAGCACTTTCAAATCCTTGGTTGTTTTCCAACTTACTGATTGTTTAAGGATTTGTCATCATTATTGACAATGCCTGTTTTTCCTGCATTGTTAAATTCAGGTTGTGAAACCCCAGTGTTTGATTTGTATGGAGATCTTTTCCCTCTGTCAGATGTTGCCAGTATGTGCTACAATTCAGGTAGCGTAAAATGTTCTTATCCTGAAAGATGAGAAGAACAATTTGCTGGTAAAATATTGTCCAAAATCTTCTCCCAAGAAAACTCCACAAAAACTCCACAAGAAAAGCAAGTGAATGGTAATCAATTGCCTAATTTGCATGGTTTATAATTTGTCCCCTACAGAACAAAACTATTTCACTAATGTTTGAGTTTTATTGTATGCTCAAATTTAAGCACAGGCCAGCAAGCTTTTATGAATTAGAACCTTTCTGCTTTTGAATTGTTAAGTTCTATTTACAAATATGAAAAGAACAATTTGCTGGTAAAATATTGTCCAAAATCTTCTCCCACTCCACAAGAAAAGCAAGTGAGTGGTAATCAGTTGCCTAATTTGTGTGGTTTATAATTTGTCCCCTACAGAACAAAACTATTTCACTAATGTTTGAGTTTTATTGTATGCTCAAATTTAAGCACAGGCCAGCAAGCTTTTATGAATTAGAACCTTTCTGCTTTTGAATTGTTAAGTTCTACTTAAAAATATTTTAGGAGCATTATTGACCATGACATGGAGTGGGAAACAATGAATCCGCAGTTGACCAGAACAAAATGATGTCTTTTATCTAACTGTTCTTTTCATTCTCCTCCAAATTTAATAAAATATGTTTTACATCTATAGGTCAGGAACCAAACAGCACATTAAGCATTCAAGTGGAAAGGTTAAAGATCTACTACCAAGTAATGAAATGCCAGGTGTTTATGAAACTCCAGAGCCCTGTAGGGGTAAATGTAGAGAGGAAGTACAGGAAGAGTTTTCAACCTGTGGGTAAAACAACATAAACAGGATGCCAAAAAAAGAACTGAGGGGGGAAAACTGTAATGAAGTGTTGCTGAATACGTGTGAAATCAGAGCCATAATTTCATCCTGCCAGAGGATAAGAAAGGAATGAACAATGAAAGCACAGAGATGGAGAAGGTGACAGTCACTGTAAATCAATATCCAAGGTTAACACAGAACATTCTGTTAGAATGCTACTTCATTAAAAATAGGAGTCATGATGGGCTGGGATTAAGGGACACAACCAATTTAGACTCCAGTAGCTTTCTCTGCAGTATCCCAAGGCAGATGGGGGTGCACCTCCATCAGTTAACACATTTACAACTAGAAAGCGACGGCTGCTGCACAAATGGTAAATAGTTAGGAGTAGCAGGATGCTGGACTTGGGGGTCCAGTGATCTTTTCAAGTCTAGATCTGCCATTATTCTGCCTTCCTTTCACTGAAAATAGGCAAAACACTAGTGAGGGCTCCTTGGACTGGTGCCCAGCCAGTTGAAACAGCCAGCTGGAGATCTTCCAAGTGTGGGAGGTACACAGCTGTCAAGACGCTCTAGACTACAATACTGGCAGAGCCACCGAAAGGCAGATGCTACTGCTGCAATTGGATCAAGCCCTGAGCTCACAGAGATCTGTCCTGTTTTCACTCAGTCAATGTGGGAACTTGGTCTTTGCACAGTGCCTTATGAAACCCAAATGTCTGGAAATTAGCTGCTGCCTCCCATCCTTCTCCCTGAATTTCTCAAACTTGAGTCTTCATGTTGACATGAAGCCTGGGCAGAAGAAAGAGGGGCTTCCTTCTCAAGCCTGCAAATATTTCCATCTGCTCCCTGCTCCTGCTTTTCTCTCTAGAGTGCAGTACCACAAGGAAACACCTGTCCTAGACATATCTCTGCTTGCAGATACTTTAGTTTTGTGGATTCACTTGCATGTATCATGCTCCTGATTTTACTGCCAGAAAGGTACTTTTACTTGGAATGAAGTGTTGCTAGCTGATAAAACTGAGAACTACTGCCCTGTGCTGCAGGTTCTGGAGGTGGAAAAGTGGCCATTTCTAGTCTGTCTCTTTGCACTTTCCTGTGCTTGTGGCTTGACCGTGATTTCTCTGGTTTAAACTCAGTGTAGTAAATCAAAAGTAGACTGTGCTTACGTAGCACCTGTTGTCAGAACAATCGATTTTCCAGGAATTTCCTGAAATTAGTATAATTTCATCCTGCTAGTGCCAAGTAGGCATGCTTATATACAATTTATAAACAAGGAAACTAAAGCTCAGGGTTGACCCAACAGTCAGCTGAGGGCAGGAGCAGAAAAATACTTGACCACAAAACCAAACAGCCAGAGCAATGTTTTAACCAGACTTCTATAATGGGTGACTTTTTGTCTCTGCTGGAGTCATATCAATGGTATATACATCAATGGTATACACAGCCTATGTGAATCCATCCACATTATCTATCTATCTATCTATCTATCTATCTATCTATCTATCTATCTATCCACCTACCTACATACCTACCTAAATACTTGCCTAGCTACCTCTCTAACTTGTATGTTCCTGAAGACTGTTAGAGCTGATACAGTGGCAAGACTAAGTGTCTCTCTCTCTCTCTCTCTGTGCATGTGTTATTCATATGTATATTGCTTTTTTTTGTGTGTGATCTTGAGATAATCTTTCAAATTATTTAACTTCTCCAAAGTAAAGCTAAAAGCCCCAGGAGGTCATCTCATCCATCTCTTGAAGATAAAATACTATTGAGTTAGAACCATAACAGATGGAGAATCATATGTATGTATGTTTTTTTGTTTGGTTTTTTTTTTTTTCTTTCCCATGGAATAGAAGAGGGAATCACATACAGATTCTTTACATAAAGAAGCAGTGTGTAGCTTACTCAGTGTGAATAAATCTAATTTAGTCATCTTTTATGCCTCCCTGATCTTCACCCTCTGAAGTTTTCTGGAGGGTCAGATGTGCACTCCGGGAAATTTTCCAGATTCTACACTGGTTTTCTCTACCCCCCACTTCTTAAACCTACCACTCAGCCTTTTTTTTTTTTCAACATTATGACAATGCCACAGCGGTGCTGAGATTGCATTTAAGCCTTTGGCTTTGCTGTAGGCTGAGCGAGCAGCACTCCAGGTCCTTCGGTGCTGTTGTGTGCCGCAGCCTCTGTGTGGCAGCAGAACATAGCGTGCCTGTGAGGTGACAGCTTTGGGATAGATCCGGATCATTTTCAAAGGAAATGTTGGTGTTGGACACTGGGAGTTAGCTTATCTGCTTTCTACTTCCACCTCTGCTACTAATCTTTGTACAGTCATTGTCAAACAACCTATCTTTTGTGATTTCCAGCTGCAGAAGTACGTAGGTGCCCAGTACCCATTCTGTCATGGTTGGGGTTTTTTTTGGTGGTTTTTATTTTTCTTTTTTTTTTTAATTTGTTTGTTTTAAATTTGTTTTTAATTTAATTTGACTTAGATTATACTGGGATTTTTTTTTTCACATCACTAGGGATGTAACTTACTTGACAGTGTAACTACTCTAACATGCATCTATTCGTGAACGTGAGATTATGCTGTACTTTTTGAGATATTTCCATTTGTAAGTGAAATTACAGTTCCACGTTGACAGGCATCATCTCTTACATGCAGTCTCATTAATTTTTTTGTTTGTTGTTTGGTTGTTTTTTTTTTTTCCTCAGCAGAACTGTACTTTTTTGTATTCATTTAACCTCATTAGATGATCTCGGTGAGGTCAAAGGCAGGATCACAGAATCCTAGAATGGTAAGGATTGCAAGGGACCTCTGGAGATCATCTAGTCCAACCCCTACACTTCCATAGGTGTATCTACAGTAGGTTGCATGGGACAGTGTGCAGGCAGTCTTTGAATTACTCTAGAGAAGGAGNTTGGCCATACTAGGTGAAGCCATAGGCTTGCTTTACCCTTTTTTGGGCAGAACACAGCCTTGCATAAGGCAACCCTGTGCACCTTGTTTACCGCAGTTGCTGGGCAGGCCACAGACCCCAGACTTAGTGGTGCCAGGTTCTTTGTCCCTTTTCCCGTGGTTGCTCTCCCCAAAACAGAAGGAGGGAGAGCAGAAAAACATGCCTGGGCAAGCCAGGACATGTACAAGCCTAATTTGGCCTGTTTAGGCCTACCACGACAAGATTCCACCATGTCTTTAGGTAGCCTGTTCTAGTGCTCCACCGCTCTCAACACAAATAAGTTCCTCTTGTTTAGACAGCGTTTCCTATGTTTATATTTGTGCCCATTACCTCTTGTCTGGTCACTGGGTACCACTGAAGAAGGACTGGCCCCTTCCTCCTGATACCCACCTTTTACATATTTATAAGCATTGATAGTATTCCCTCTCAGGCTTTTCTAGGCAAAAAAGCCCCAAGTCCTTCAGCTTTTCTTTGTAAGATAAATGTCCTAGTACTCTGATCAACTTTGTAGCACTGCTTTCAATTGCTTTCAAACATTTCCCTGTCCTTCTTGACCTGGGGTGCCCAGAACTGCCTTTTGTAAAATCCAGTTGAAGATCTGAAACAATGCATTTTGCTTTAAAAGTCAGCAGCAGTATTTATTTTTTGTATAACAGGGCCTCATCTAAAAGGGCAAGCATATTGGTATATTGTGTTTATACACAATATGTATGCTGGTATATATTACAGATACTTCAAATAAAGGAGTTAAAAAATGAATGGGATTTGTGACACTACATAACTCTCCTTCCTTGAGAAATGTAGCCTAACTTGTCACGATGTGGTGCGATGAGTGTTAGTGTCTGGCCTTTCAGCCACACAGTGTGTCTTTTACTACTGCATGCTGAGATATCAGTGATACTGATGCTGTAGTTCAGGGCAGAACTGAGATATTGAAAGGTTCTTCTTCACAGAATCATAGAATGGTAGGGCTGGAAGGGACCTCAAGGATCATCTAGTTCCAACCCCCTGCCATAGGCAGGGACACCTCCCACTAATACAGGTCACTCAAGGCCTCGGCCAACCTGGCCTTGAACACCTCCAGGGAGGGAGCAGCCACAACCTCCCTGGGCAACCTGTGCCAGTGTCTCACCCCCCTCACTGCAAACAACTTCCTCCTAACATCCAGTCTAAATCTTCCCTCTGCCAGCTTAAACCCATTGCCCCTTGTCCTCTCATTACAAGACCTTGGCAATAGTCCCTCCCCAGCCTTCCTGTAGGGGCCCTTCAGATATTGGAAGGTCTCTAAGGACCCTTCAGATATTGGAAGACTCTAAGGTCTCCTGGAAGCCTTCGCTTCTCCAGGCTGCACAGCCCCAACTCTCTCAGCCTGTCCTCATAAGGGAGCTGCTGCAGCCCTCTGAGCATCTTTGTGGCCTCCTCTGGACCTGCTCCAACAGTTGCATGTCCTTCCTATGCTGGGGGTTCCAGAACTGCATGCAGTACTCCAGGTAGGGACAGGTTCTTCTTGCACCTGTCCCAGTTGTGCACACCTCACCAGGTGGTGACACCTGAGAGATGGGGTATGCCATGTGCCAAGCCTTTTCTCCAACTCTGTATAGCACTGATATTGGTTCTGGTTTTGTTGATGAAACTCATCTATTGTATTCTCCTTTCTCCAACCTCACAGCTGAAGGCTGACGAAAGAGTCATCAAAACAGAGCATGGGCTACTGATCCGCAGCTTGCAAAAAAGGGATGCAGGAGCCTATTTCTGCAAAGCCCAGGAGCATAATTTTGTCCATACCATTGTGAAGCTGAATTTAAATGTCATTGAGAATGGGCAAATGGAAATCACGCAGAAAACTGAGGATGAGGAGGGGCGGATCAGAGATTTGCTGACAGAGTCGCGGCTGAGGTACAAGGACTACATCCAGCTCGTCAGCAGCCCCAGCTTCAGCCTGGATGAGTACTGTGAACAGATGTGGCACCGGGAGAAGCGGCGGCAGCGGAACAAAGGTGGTGCCAAATGGAAACATGTGCAGGAAATGAAAAAGAAGCGAAACCGAAGACACCACGAGCCAGCCAGGCCACCATCTACATAGTTTGTAAATGCTATTTAAAGAAAGGACATTTTACACAAAAAAACCCAAAACAAAACAACAACAAAACACACACAAAAAAAACCCAAAAAACCCAACCAAACACACAAACAAAACCAAAACAAAGCAAAACGATAAAAGCAGCATACTGTGTTCTGGTTTTGTGCATCTTGCCTATGAATTAGTACTGCTTCTTAAGGAAATCAGATAACTCAGCATCACTATCAGTCTGTATGAGACTCTACAATGGGATTCAATACCAAATGAGATGTTCCTATTGGAGTACCACAGGCCAGGCAATCGTTTCAAATGCATTCATTAAAAGCAAGCAATGTACACTTTCAGCTAACTTCTGGCTAGCCTCAGGCTACATGAGCTGTATTCTGTAACGCCTGCAAAGTTTTCACCTAGGATTTAGTATCCATATTCTCATGTTATTAGTCACTGCCGTGTTCCACCCCAGAGGTGGCTACATTTCAGGGGAGGACAGATGTATTTATAGTTCTTTGGCATCTTTCTGAATAAGAAGCATGGTAGAAATGTGTGACAGATCTGCCAAAATACCCACTAATTTACCCATTGGGCTTGTATATGGGAACATGAGTGGGGTTTGCTAGCACAGAGAGGCACAGCAAAAAATCAAATTAACTATTGGCTTAAGGAAAAAATTCATTCTCCCCATTAAAAAAAAAAAAAAAAAAAAGAGAAAGCATAATGATAGTTTCAGGGAGGGGGAATTATAGAGTGTTGTTCTTTAGAATTGAAGTAGCCACGGTTTGGAGCCCATCTGCTGAAATGAAATATTGACTAATCAAAACTGCCAACAACTCGCTTGGGAGTAAATATCCTAAGTGGTGCATGGCAGGTATATGCACAAATCCTATTAGCAAATAATGGGATTCCTGCCTGCACTTCTCCTTTCTCTCGAAAGATTTGACTTTGTCTGTTTCTCTAGACCTTTGTTAGCTTTGTCTTATGCAAAGGGAAAGAAAAATAAAAGACAAAAACAAAGCCAAAATAAAAGACGATGAGGGAAAATATTTAGTGGCTGAGACCAGTGCTCTTGACACAGAACTGACATTCCTCAGATGTGTGTATTCTTTGGGATTTTCTCCCAAAGGTCTTATATATTTTTCAGTTGAAAATTTGCATTGTTGGAATTAACGTTTTTATTATAATTAAATAAAGTAAGAGATGTCCATGTGTAAATAAAACTTGTAAGGTAGAACTTTGCTGTATACCATAAAAAAGTTTGTAAAGTGTTCTTTGTTCTTTGGTTTATATTTTGGGTTTAATAGTGTAAATCTTTCTGTATAATCAAAAAACAAAACAACACAAAACACTGGCTTCATTCTTGTGTATTTTGCATCATTGTGATTTTATGGAATTTATTCCTGATATGCAGCCACAAACACGAGCTCAAAATCAGGCCTACTGTCTCTTCCCATGAGTCACAGCTCCCTTTTCGGCTCTTCCACCTAACCTCCCTTCGTTTTGCCTTTCACGCCTCTTTGAGTGTGAAATGACAAATTAGCCACTTCCACACATGGAAGAGAGCTTTGATGGATACCAAAATGACAGACTTTGCTTGTTTCTCATGCATTCAACAGATCTCGAGAGCAAAGTCTGTGGGAAACCCGTGTAATTGGTGTGCACCTCATTAAGGAACCGAAAACATTGGCTCTGGAAGTTGCAGGTTTGCCCTTGCCCGTGCTAGTGTTTGTGTGTGCTTTCAGTCCCTGCTCTATAACTGCGTAGATCCAATTTGCATCGTTGTTCATTTCCTCACTGTTGAAAATCAGCTATAGCAAAGTGTTTGTCATATTTCAGAACGGAATCTCAGCTTGCCCACATTTCCTGTAAACCCTGAAAGATGAGTTTGCATGTGTTGTCTAAAAGCCAGCGATACCATATGTCATTAATTTTAGACGCTTTTTTAATAGGAAAGCCATGATTTAATTAGGAGATATTAGATAGCATGTGTACAATGCTTTGATAGTGTAAAGCACTGAGTGCTGAATATTGTAAAATACGTCTGTGGGGAGGAGGGAACTACCCTTTAATCAACAGGGAAACTGATGCTGAACATACTAACCAGTTGTGCAGCACTTGAGAACACACACAGATCTTTCAAGCCGTTTTGTGTTGGTTTTTTTTTCCCCCTCTCCCTGCAAACAGCATAGGCCAGCCATTTCATAAGAGGCTCATCATTTTGGTACCTCGATTTTAAGACAAATTAAGGCTATTTAAAGAGGGTATGGGGAGGGTGGTGGTGGGTGGAATGTGTATTAAACTACTAGATTTAAAGCACTCTGAGATGTGGGTACTCGTTATTGCTGGAAGGCTGTGTTGTCACCGTAGGAGATTTTTATCAGTCCACAAAGTCCCATTTCTCTGACTTAGGCAATTTTACCTAAGGAAAATGAGTGGAAGTACACCAAGGTTATGGCATAACAGGTGGTCTGCATTTGCATGCACTGACAAAGGACCTTCTCCCCAGTGGTGACACAATACTTCAAATATTGCATTTCAGAGAACTCTCTTCACTACCTATTTCATAAAACAAAACAAAGCAACAAATCAATTTATTCTCTCATATGTTTTCTCCTCCATGAAAACTAAATCATCTGATGTATGATTAAATATGACTGGAGGTATGTATTCTACAAACGAACGCCCCTCACTGACTTTAGTAGAAGTCTGGGATGACTAAGGGTCTCAGTGCTGGGAGCATTAGATTTAAATGGTTGAATTAAAATGTTATTACTCTTAAAACCAACTTTCATTTCTTTTATTTCAAATACTGTTGCAATTAGATTCTCCTTAAAGAAATTACCTCATCGGTTTGCGGCGCAGTGGTAGCATAAAACCCCAAGTGAGACGTAAGGCCTCTTCCATCATGAGAAATAAACTGAGTATCTTCCAAGCCCATATGCTGGACTGGGTTCATGCCACCCCAGGTGGAATACATAATAATATCGTGCAGGTAAAAGTCTGTGTTTTGATACACTGGGTAAGATGCATACCATAACTGGCAGGGCCAGTACAGCCTCTCATGCCCAGCAGGTATTACACATGCAAGGAGGTTGGGTGACCTTGGAGACCAGAGAATGAGAGGGACAGATCAGGGATTGCTACAGCAGGTAAGACAGGGCTTTGTCAGGCAGCAATACAAATCCAGGGGTAGGAGCAGGAGGGTTAGTGGGTCTTTCCACAATCTGCAGCCACAGAGAGGGGTTCTAGTCCAGAAATTGTAATAGGAGAAGGAAAAAAAAAATAAAGACAACACTTGAGTCTGCTTAAATTTCAAATTAACAATTTGAGGGTCAGTTAGGCTGCTGTGAGCTGTACTATGAGCCACAGCAGGTTCATAGTTAAAATGAAACTGACTCTTGCCTTCTTCAAGAGCTCCATAAAACTGAAGCTAAATGAAGTTTTGGTCCAGAGTGGAAAAATTTGCCTCCACCTTAATAACTGTAGGTTTTAAAGAGATCCCTTAGTGCATATGATACAACACATATATGTATTTGCATATTCCTTCAACTGGTAGTCTAATTATTAATGCATTGTCTTTCCCTTCAACAAAACCTTTGCACTGACCTTACTTCAGCAAAAGGTCAGCACTGGGCTGAACTAAAGTGGTTTCAACCAGATTCTTAGAATAACTCACAATGTGAGCTCTAGTTATAAAAATTCTGAAAACTGACATAAGCTTAAAAGCCCAACAGGGCCTTAAACTTTGTAGTCAGTTAAAACAGAAAATAGGATTAGCAGAAAAAGAAATACAGTATTAACACTTATTGTGATAAACTAGTTCTGTTCCTGGAAACTGTTCCAACAACAGGTGTGAATGAGTATTCATGCCACAAGCAAATCCTTTCCTCTCCAAACAGTTAAATTCCTTGAAGTATTTAAGAACCTGAATACTTTCCAGTTCATAGGTAGATTTTGGACCTGGTTCTTATGTCACTCATAATGAAGTAATTAGGTTAAATGTAACAGATTTCCTCTGGTTCGTGTGCTTTTGAAATCAGAAGATCTCTACAGTTTGAATGCTATGAAAGGTTTAATGTACTCATTATAGGCATTGATCTGTATTTAACATTTCAGACAATAAATAGTTACTTGTTATTGTTACGGAAGGGATAATTAATTACTGCGAGATGATATTTTAAAAATATTAATATATAGTTTATTACTATTAAATATTCAGAACTCGCATCACCCCAATCACCATTTAATAATAATAACAGGCTCTTTGCAACGTTATGGAAACTATATACAGGTTATAATAGAATTTGGAAATAACTATTACATTTATACATTAATTGAACTCGATTTAAACTGGCAGAGAAGGCTTTGCAGTCAGTATACCGCTTGCGGCCAGTACGCCGCTTGTTCACTACATGGACGCAAGGAGCAACTTTCTGCTTATGGTAGAAGGCAATTAATAATTACAAGAGGCTTTTGGTATTTACTCACAAAA
>WBNM01036402.1:13041-26038 GCA_013399055.1 Ramphastos sulfuratus | reverse complement strand
TCACAGCTTATAATATAATTTCTTTAATAAACATATTCCAATTAGCCTCAAACCAGCACATCTATGTATAATGAGGGTTTTTTACTGGCTAGTATGCTGGTAGCTTTATGCTCTAATCTCAAAGGATTGCTTAAGTCTTGCATTTCAAAAGAGTCTTCAATTAAAAAAAAAAAAGAAAAGAAAAAAAAAAGAAAATGGAAAGTTGATTTGCTAGCTCAGTTATGTTTTAGTCCCTGGTTTGACTTGTGGCTTGGAAGAGAGCAGTGCAGAGGCAATGCCTGAGAGTTGTAAATCTAAAGCATCTCAGAGTAATCTCTGAGGACTTATTGTGACTGTGGCTATGGTCTTACAGAAGAGTAGATATTTTATCCCTCAGCAACCTCAGCCCCTTTTTTAAAAGGCTCATATAATCTCATCCTTCCTAAACGTCAAAAATTGAGAAGCAAACACAGAACAGATATTGCCTGTTATGAGCCATAAAATGGCCAGCACTATGAAACAACATCATATGCTCCAGGATACATGCCTGCTGGGGAAGATCTGCCCAAGTTTTGTATCCTAACAGAATTCCTTTCCTCAAATATCAGCATGGAGCTAAGTAATTTCTTCCACAATGACCTGTTCTTTCTGGATAACACTTCCTCTCCTATGGAAGCCATTCATGACTGTTTCCTGCATTGCTGGCTTTTACAATCAAATCATTATCTCTTCAGAATGTGCTCATTTTCTTTCTGTAATCAGAATGAAGAATTTGATAATAGTATTCACTGCTGCTTTTTAGATTTTTGTCTCCTTTTTGGCTAATGNACTCTAAGGTCTCCTGGAAGCCTTCTCTTCTCCAGGCTGCAGAGCCCCAACTCTCTCAGCCTGTCCTCATAGCAGAGCTGCTCCAGCCCTCTGAGCATCTTTGTGGCCCTCCTCTGGACCCACTCCAACAGTTCAGTGTCCTTCCTGTGCTGGGGGCTCCAGAACTGCACACAGGAATCCAGATGGGGTCTGATGAGAGCAAAGGGGCAGAATCCCCTCCCTTGCCCTGCTGCCCACACAGCTCTTGATGCAGCCCAGCACTCGGTTGGCTGTCTGGGCTGCATGCACACACTGTAGGCTTATGTTGAGCTTTTCTTTTCTTTCTTGTTAGGATATTTATTTGATTTTGCTTTATAACTGTTGCCTTCTCAATTAAATTAAGGTATCTGCATTCCAGTTTTCTAAGTTGGAATGACAGAGAAAGAAGGGAAATGCACAGTTTGAGACCAAAAGAAAAAGTCAGCTACTAAGGCTGTATTTCACCATCCTTGATTTCTCTGAATGTTTTATTCATTAAAATTCAAGTTCTGGATTTCTACCTTTTTTTTTTCTATTTTTTTTTTCCAAATAATGGTTGAAATAAGCTGTTTTTGTCATCATAGAATCATAGAATGTAAGGTTGGAAGGGACCTCAAGGATCATCTAGTTCCAACCACCTGCCATAGGCAGGGACACCTCCCACTAGTACAGGTCACTCAAGGCCTCCTCCAACCTGGCCTTGAACACTTCCAGGGAGGGAGCAGCCACAACCTCCCTGGGCAACCTGCTCCATCCACAGCCTTCATTGAAAGCATAATCCAAAGCCTTCATTTAAAGCATAATCCACAGCCTTCATTTAAAGCTTGCAAAATGTGCAGGAAAGATTTTTAGATTAGTTTTTTTTAATTTAAATTATTCTTCCCAGTGGCTAATGGGACTAAATGGCTATAGTGTTCAAGCAAAGCAGAAGGAAAAATGAATTGCTTTACTGATTTTAACACAGAAGAGTGGTGTAGTGTTGCAAAAATCACCTCTCTACTTTACCTACTGGGAGATTTTCCCACCTTTTTTCTTTGAAAACAGCAAATCAGAATGCTTACAGATGTTATTGTGCTGGCACTTGCAGGCAGACACAGTGTTGCTATTCTGGCAGTGCAAAATCTGAGATGTACCAAACAAAATGGGTTTTAGAAATAAGCACTTTTCTTACATGATCTTGGCATTCTCTACAGAAGAAATACAAGCATTGTAAAACCTTCTACAGATTGTGAAAATCCAAGTTCCAATCCGCTCATCAATTTTAATAACTGTAGTGAAAAATATTTCTCAAATATAACAACCCCACAATTTTGTTCCCACTGTGAATATAAAAATGATGAAGCTGAACACCACTTCCAGCAAGNAGAACTGCACACAGTACCCCAGATGAGGTCTGACGAGAGCAGAGCAAAGGGGCAGAATCCCCTCCCTTAAATACAAGCTCCCCTCAGAGCTGCATCAGTTCCCTGAGGTTTCCAAACCACTTTCATGCCCCTTTAGTGTCCCCAGAACATGGGATATTCTGGAAGATTGTCTTGCAGATTTGGAGAGAAACCACTTCAGCTCCATTGCATGCTTTAAAGAACAATAAAATTGCTGTTTCACTGTGTTGAATATTCATTGACTTCAGTGTCTGTAGCTTCTGAAGACAGCAGTCTCACTGGCAGCTCTCAAACTTTTGCCAGGTCAGAGTGATTCAGGACACATGCTGACATGAGATGGATGATAATGTTCTCAGGGGCTGCAGGAATCATTTGACCCTGAAAGATCTCTGTGAAGGTGTGGTGGTGATGGGCAGTGGTGCTGACCCTCTTGCCTTTTCAGGACTCTTCAAATTGATAAGAGGACAGGAAATATGAGATCATGGAATTTTTCAGGCATGGGGTAGGCAATTTGAGACATGACCAACAAGGGTTGAGGTCAGAAATGGGAGCAAGGAAGATTATGCATAAAAGGAGGTAGTAGGGGATGCTTAGAGCCAGATAGCTGCAGGAGTAATTAAGTAGGTGAGGCAGGGGAGATTGTGTTTTGAACAGCACCAGTAACCATAGTTCTGCCTCTGAGGACAAATTCGAGAAGTTAGTGGTAGAGATGAAGTTGGAAAACCCAAAATGCCCATATAAAGACTTTAATCAAAGAATCTGATGGGGAATGGTGCTGAATAATGGAGGTAAGCACACTAAGGGCACTAGGAGGAGATGGGAGAAGACCAAAGCACAAACAGGGATGAGCTGGGTAAGAGCTGAGGATGACTGATGAGTGAAGGTTGAGATTTAGAACTTCAGAACTGGACCAGACTGGAAGTGCTGAGGGAAAGTTAAAACATCTCAGAGAGACAATAAGAAATGCTGAATACCTGAAAGCAAGCCTTCTGCTACATTAAACCATGTCCCATCAACCAAATTTCTTCATCTCCAGAACACCTCTTCTACTACTTTCCTCAGATCCAAAGCCCAAAGTAAGCAGTTACATTATGAACATTGGAGGAGAGGGAGCTTGAGTCTAGCTACTGCCTCAAAAGTGCTGTCTCATTTAATAAAGTTACTCTTGTCTTGAAGTATTTCTGTAGTCCATGGCATAGATTTTTGTGGAATCTGTGTCTCAAAAGGAAAATTTCTGCTGGCTTTGCTGGAAAGTTGTAAAGGGAAGTCAACATCAGTGTTGCTGCACAGAATAGTCATTGTATTAAAAAAGTTCTGACACCCACATAAATTTCTGTCTCTGAGGTCAGACTGGATTGACATAACTTCATAATTTAGTTTGTTTTTACCTGATCAGTGTGCATTTTACATATCTGCAAATGTCATTTACCCATTAACATTAGAAGAAAAGAGATTATTTCTACTTTCCAGTTAATGCCATTTGAACACCACAGTACAGGATGATTATTTAGTTTGTGATCTAAATTATTTATGCAGAGTATGTAAGTAGCAAAGCAGATAGTTTTGTTTCCTGAGGAACTCTTGTGTCTGTTTTAATTGCTTGTCCTCATTTTTAATTACATGTCCTTTCTGGATTGTCCTGGCAGTGATATACTCATCTTGTTCCTTTGATCTAATTTTCTCTTAGTACAATGAAAATACTTTTCTTTAAAGAAGTTGTCTAGTGAGTCTAAAGTGTAGTGCTTGTCACATAGCTGGCGACCAGACAATTTGCCATGTGTGTCTGTGGTCTGCAGATGAGCTGGAAATAAACAATCCATATATTGGAAATTGTAATTTTACAGATAGCAACATCACATCCACTGAATGTCAACACTGATTTTTCACTTCCTTGGATAAAAACTATGTGTTAATTGTACAGCTTTAGATCTGATTCTTTTCCTATGCTTCATGTGGTCAAGTTTTTTCTAAAACTTTTACCCAATCATTGGAGATTNTGGGGTCTGACAAGAGCAGAGCAAAGGGACAGAATCCCCTCCCTTGCCCTGCTGCCCACACTGCTCTTGCTGCAGCCTAGGAATATCCACAGGGGTCTTTTATGTGCTGAGTATTTTCATTTGATAAATTTATAGAATTTTCTTATTAATAAATCACAATCTTTACCAGCAAAAGAAACATCTCAATACAAAGGTGAGAACTATGAGGAAGAGAAGAACAAAGAAAAAAATCTAATGCAGTGAAAGACAGAAAGCCAAGCAAATAATTCAGTGAGAAAGGCATTCTTTTATCATAAATGATGTTTTGATTAGACTGAGAAAGAGATGTCAAAACCAAACCTCAAGAGGTAGGGTTATTCAGTTTGAAGTTTCACAGAATGATCTTCTTTGAGTTGTGTACAAATAATTTCTCTCATTTGATACTGGCACAGAAGTGGGACATTCAGAAACCCAGAATGATGTATCTTTTTTTTTTTTTTCCCCCCCAGTGATGCTCAAAGTTGCTCTTGAGTAGCCTGACTGTCCCACTTCAGCATAATTGTCTTGAATGTTGCTATCTTCAACTTCTTCCCTACTTCTTTTCTTGTTGTTAGTGGATTTATTGAGAAGTATCATGAAAACAAGACATGAAGAATTTCCCCTACTCCTGCCTAAAATTCTAGAGAAGTGGTGTCAACATGCTCAACATACTCCTACCTGACCTTCATAAAAACTGACATAGATTTGCATATGAAACCAAGTACCCATTAGCTACTGCTGCTAAATGAGAAATATTCCCTCACTATATACAGGAGATTGGATAGATGTTTTTAGATTTTATCAGGTTCTAATACCTCTTTGATGGTTTATAGAATCATAGAATGGTAAGGTTGGAAGGGACCTCAAGGATCATCTAGTTCCAACCCCCTGCCATAGGCAGGGACACCTCCCACTAGTACAGGTCACTCAAGGCCTCTTCCAACCTGGCCTTGAACACCTCCAGGGAGGGAGCAGCCACAACCTCCCTGGGCAACCTGTGCCAGTGTCTCACCACCCTCATGCAAACAACTTCCTCCTAACATCCAGTTTCAATCTACCCTCTGCCAGTTTAAACCCATTGCCCCTTATTCTGTCATTACAAGACCTTGTCAATAGTCCCTCCCCAGCCTTCCTGTAGGCCCCCTTCTGATACTGGAAGGCTACTCTAAGGTCTCCTTGAAGCCTTCTCTTCTCTAGGCTGCAGAGCCCCAACTCTTGTAGCCTGTCCTCTTAGCAGAGCTGCTGCAGCCCTCTGAGCATCTTGGTGGCCTCCTCTGGACCCTCTCCAACAGTTGCATGTCCTTCCTGTGCTGGGGGCTCCAGAACTGCACACAGTACTCCAGGTGGGGTCTGAGAGCAGAGCAAAGGGGCAGAATCCCCTCCAGGTTTAGAACTGGTGTGAAAGGCTGGTCCATAGGGGCTCTTTCTTCTCTCCACAGAATTTGTCAGGAGTGAAGCCTGCCAACCCTAACAATTCTGTGAAATCCAAGAATTAGAAGAAACTTTGCAGTTTAAAAAGAGAAGCAAATTATAGGGTGGAGCAGAGATGAGATTTCATTGAAAGGAGGCATTGCTGTGTGAGACTCTCTTCTCATCATATTATCAAAATGGCTTTTATCCTAATAATCAGACTAGGTAGGGGTACTTCATTGAATTTTGGCATTTTGTGTACTGTATGGGAAAAAAAAAAAAGCTTGGGAATCTCTAATAGTGTTGTAGGATCAAAGAGAAATGAATTAGTGGGTTTTTGTTATACCACTCTCATGGCAATATATACAGTAAATACCTTCCTCAGCAGCAGGAGCCCTACAAACTGGGAAAAAAAAAATAAGCAAAAGTGAGACATGTATCTGCATATTTGCAAAGCAGAGAAGGTCTGCAATACTATTTTACTATATTTTACCCAAATAAGAGGTGTCTGTGACAGCTTACAGCTTAAAGTGAGAAAAGCCCATGGAAAAGGCATTGCTAAAACTAGAAGCAATAGCTTTAAAAGGACAGAAGCACAATTTTTTAATGTACTAAGTCCCAGCCATCAGTCTTTGTGCTTTGTAATGTAGTCCATCTCTTTATACTATTAATATTTTTTAAATTATCATTATTACAGTGCTGGTTTATTCAATATCAATATGTATTAGCAAATAATATAATGACTAATAATAATTTGATTCAGAATGGCTTTTCTGTCTTTGTGAAATGCAGAAGGGAACAGTGATCTTCAGATCCTTATGCAGTATATACTTCAGGACGTTCAGTATTGTCAAATTGAACTTTTTGAGCATCAGACCAACAGCTCACAATCTGGCAAGAGACAAGCAGGAAACATTTATAAATAATAAAAGTGCTCTAACAATGCAGTTGTAGAGAAAGAAGGTTTCAGAAGCACACCCAAAGCAATCAGTGTTGAATTTTGATGGTGAAAAGCTGCTCTGAAGAGAGCTTTGCAAAGGGGGAAATTATCTCGTTATTAGATCTTGTTTCGACCTAAAGATGGATTCAAAACTTTGGATCTAAACAGTTTTGAATTACTCTGGTTCTAGAAATCAATATCTAGCACCTGGAATTCTGCCAAACTAAATGATGAATGTGAATGGTTACATTAATCTTTACTTCTCTGTAATAGGAATGAAGCCTCAGGGGGAAAAATTGTATGTATGTAGAAGGAAGAAAGAAAGAATTTATGTATGACAATGAGCACTCACCAATTCTTGAAGGAAAGAGAAGATGCTTTTAATGATTTACCTTCCAAAATGAATTTTCTTTCCAGATCATGTGTAATGTTTTCTGGGTTTAGCTTTAGATTAGAATTCACAGGATTTCTTTTCCACAGAGTTAATACACCATTAAACACAGGCTACTAAGTGTTCAGTGAAGACAATTTAACCATTAAAGACCTTGCAGTCTCACAGGGATGCATTTTATATTTTGTAACACAATAATGTAACTGGAAAACAACATAAGGACATGAGGACAGGCTGAGAGAGTTGGGGCTCTGCAGCCTGGAGAAGAGAAGGCTTCCAGGAGACCTTAGAGTAGCCTTCCAGTATCTGAAGGGGACCTACAGGAAGGCTGGGGAGGGACTACTGACAAGGTTTTGCAATGACAGGACAAGGGGCAATGGGTTTAAACTGGCAGAGGGGAGATTTAGACTGGATGTTAGGAGGAAGTTGTTTGCAGTGAGGGTGGTGAGACACTGGCACAGGTTGCCCAGGTAGGTTGTGACTGCTCCCTCCCTGGAGGTGTTCAAGGCCAGGTTGGAGCAGGCCTTGAGTGACCTGTACTAGTGGGAGGTGTCCCTGCCTATGGCAGGGGGTTGGAACTAGATGATCCTTGAGGTCTCTTCCAACCTTACCATTCTATGATTCTATAACCAAGTACTCAGGCTGCCAATAAAACATGTACCTACTTCCCCACCTCAAGCCTTGTCTGGGCAAGTTACCACCATATGTAATATATGTATTTAATCTCCCCAAATAGAGACAACCCTACAATTCAGATGACCTACTTTAAAGAAGAATATGGATTCCCCAGCTACCCTTCCCCATCCTCTTCTATTTGGTCCCCATTTTGTAAGGATAAAGCTTTAGAGAGTGTAAAATGCTGAATTCTTTCGAAGGCATTTTTAGGTGCCTAGTCTCTGGAGACGTTTGGGATGCTAAACAGATGGAGGTGTTTACTCACAGTCCTGATTTAGAAGCATAATCTCTAGGAAGGGCTGCATTGTTGGTATTATTTCCCTTGTTCAGTGTTTTGCCTCTTTGCTAGCAGTATGTCTTTGTGCTCAGTATTCTGCCTGGCTGCCTTATCCTTATGAGGCATTGGCTAGAGTGCTTGGATATTGGGATTTTGCTTCTCAGTGAAGGACCAAACATGGAAAACCTGAGTGCTGCAGCCTCAGCAGAAATTATCTTAAAGGTCAGGATGAAATGATCCTTCCCTAACACATCCCTCCTACCCAGAGGTGAGATCACATGGGGAACTATGAACATCTGCCCCCTGAGTGCACAAGTGCTTTATGAGGTCTGACTTCAACAGCTGTGCTGGTTTGAGGCTGATTGGAATATTTTAATGAAAAAAAAAAATAGAGGTTGTGAAAAGCAAACAGTGGTGATGTCTGCTTCACTCATAGGCTTGCTGAGATGTATAAGAACAAGAACACAAACATAGATAAGACACTGTCACAGTCTCGGGCCCTCTAGCTGGCTTGGTCTGGACCTCTCTGCTAACCTCACTAACCACTCTCCTTCTAACCCCCCTGGCCCATCCTCCAAACTCACTTTGTGCATAAGGTATACCCTGGGGTAAGGTAGAGGGGTGGGAAGAAGGTGGAAGGGTGGTTGGGAGCCCCTCCTGGGGACTCTAATTTCTGGGAGGGGGATTGTGTTTCTGTATTACCTTTAACTTGTCTGTTTCTGTAACTATTCCTGTATATTGTGTATGTATCTGCTTGTATATTGTGCTGAGCTGTAAATAGAGCTTCAGTCCTTAACTTCCAGCTGGCTGAGTCTAGTCTCAGTGATTTTACAAAGTCTGGGGGGGCAGAGAACTCCCAAACCATCACAACAGTATTAAGTAAAAAGTTTCTCTAGTGAATGTGAACCCTGTCAACTTTTAAAATAGCACAGCATTAAAATATCTTTCCACTACTACCACCAGGATGATATTGAGCCAATAACACCCAAGGTATATATTAAACCTGATTTTCTATATGATGCAGTACTGACTGCAACTTGTCACAAGAAAATGGTCATTTGCAGCTGAACTGCTCTGTAATATCTTTGCCTAGTATATGTGCTTTCATAGAATCCTAGAATGGTAAGGTTGGAAGGGACCTCAAAGATCATCTAGTTCCAACCCCTGCCATAGGCAGGGACACCTCCCACTAGTACAGGTCACTCAAGGCCTCCTCCAACCTGGCCTTGAACCCCTCCAGGGAGGGAGCAGCCACAACCTCCCTGGGCAACCTGTGCCAGTGTCTCACCACCCTCACTGCAAACAACTTCCTCCTAACATCCAGTTTCAATCTTCCCTCTGCCAGTTTAAACCCATTGCCTCTTGTCCTGTCATTGCAAGACTTTGTCAATAGTCCCTCCCCAGCCTTCCTCCCCCCCCTCCCCCCTTTCCTCTCCCTTTCCTATTTTCCCCCTCTTTCTCCTTTTCTTTCAGTCTCATTTCTTTCCATCTCTTTCCTTTCTCTCCATCTCCCTCCTTTCCTCTCCATCTCCCTCCTTTCAGCACCACCTCCCCTTTTCCACCATGTCTGCCTCTTTCCCACCCCACACTGCATTTTCCACTTTTTCCCACCAAACCCAGAGCACCTGGTTCTGTANTCCAATGCCTGACCACTTTTACAGCAGAGAATCACAGAATGTCTTGATATAGCTGTGGTGTCTTAGATGCCATGGTTCTGGTTATCAGTTTACTTTTAGCAGAATGCCTCAATGTTACATCAGTTTTAGNTGGGCAGAGGGATCCTCCTCCTGCATCACTGGTGAGTCCCCACGGGGCACATTGGGTGAATGGGAAGGGGACAAAGGCCGGGGGGCCTGGTGGCCCCCCGGCTAGGCAGGATAGGGACTTGATGGTCATTCTAACATCACCTGTGGATGATGGTTTGGCCTCATTACTTAGGCTGACCTCCTCTCTTTTCAGCTGCTTCTTTCTGCTCATTCATGATGAGCTTAAGCTTGGCAGCACTGGAATCTCATGGGGGAGTAGTATTGTGTTGTCACAGAATTATTTTGGTAGGAAAAGCCCTTTGTGATCATCAAGTCCAATCTTCATCCCAACCATGGCCATTAAACCGTGTTCCAAAGTGCTATGTCCGCACGTTGCTTGAACGCCCCCCAGGGATGATGACCTCACCACCTCCCTAGGAAGTCTGTTCCAATGCCTGACCACTTTTACAGCAGAGAATCACAGAATGTCTTGATATAGCTGTGGTGTCTTAGATGCCATGGTTCTGGTTATCAGTTTACTTTTAGCAGAATGCCTCAATGTTACATCAGTTTTAGTTTGATTTTAGTCTGGTTTATGCACAAGGTGATTTTGAAGGATCAGCCAGGGGGGTTAGAAGCAGAGTGGTTAGTTAGGTTACTCAGCAGAGAGGCCAGCAGACACACACCAGCAGCTAGACAGAATAAGACTCTCTGTCTTATCTATATTTGTGTTCTTGTTCTTATACATCTCAGCAAGCCTATGAGTGAAGTAGACATCATCATTGTTTGCTTTTCACAGCCTGTAATTCTTTTCATAAAAATATTCCAATTAGCTTCAAACCAGCACACAGCCCCAACTGTTCCATGATTCTGTGATTAAAATATAGGTAAGTATAAGCTGAAAAACTTGAGAAACAGCATAGATGGGTCTGCATTGAGCTAACTGTATTCTCTGAACAAACCATCTTAAAGGGGGATGGTATATCCCTACTCTGCTGCAGTGCTTGCTCTGTCCTAAACACTCAGTAGTAAGCACATGGAATAAGTTAGCAGGAATTTGATTGTTTTAGTAAGGTGCGAAAAATGCAATCTATGGAAGTACAGAAATACTTACAGTCATATTTAAAATCATAGAATGGTAAGATTGGAAGGGACCTCAAGGATCATCTAGTTCCAACCCCCTGCCATAGGCAGGGACACCTCCCACTAGTACAGGTCACTCAAGGCCTCCTCCAACCTGGCCTGGAGGGAGGGAGGGAGCAGCCGCAACCTCCCTGGGCAATGACCACTTGAGTTTTATTTCAGGAATACTACATCTTTGCCAGCTCTGGAGTTAATGAAAAAACAAAGCAGGGCCACTGCTCAGAAAAGTGACAGGTGGCTCCCTTCTTTGTGCAGCCAACTGGTTTGTCAGTGCTGCTGAGACAATCTTGTGGGAAAATTTTAGCTAGAAACATCCCTGCTGTTGTTTGAGAACTGATCAAATCTCTACATGTTCGTGACTTAATGAACAATGGACTGATGGAAATATGTAGATAGGGATTTTCAATGTTGTTGTGTTGTGGTAAAAAATGTAGAGGAAGCAGAACAAGATGAAAATAGCTTGTAAACCTAGCAGGATATTGCATGTAATTATGTACAGTGCATTAAATCACTTTGTCTAGGAAAAGAAAAATTTTCAAACTTGAAAAGGTCTTGCAGGGATTTTTGAGTCTTTCAATTATTTTCAGCAGAAAACACATTTAATTTTATGTACTGTTAAAGACAAAATAGTTAGGATAATATTTTATTAACTGAAAGGAGCTGCACTTCAGATCAAGAGGTTGCTTTCTTCTCTCAGGCAACCAGCACCAGAACAAGAGGACACAGTCTCAAGCTGTGCCAGGGGAAGTTTAGGCTGGAGGTGAGGAGAAAGTTCTTCACTGAGACAGTCATTCCCCACTGGAATGGGCTGCCCAGGGAGGTCCCTGGAGGTGTTCAAGGCAGGTTTGGATGTGGCACTTGGTGCCATGGTCTAGTCTTGAGGTCTGTGGTAATGGGTTGGACTTGATGATCTTTGAGGTCTCTTCCAACCTTGCTTATACTGTGATACTGTGTGAAGTTTGTAGGTTGGGATTTGTGTTGTGGGTGCCTTGGGCTGGTTATCAAAAACTCATATGTGAAGCTTCCAGTGGCTGCTGTTTGAGAGTCTGAGTTACCATCTATTCAGTGAAGCCTTTAGGGAAAAGTGCTTTGCACAGAGGATGTGAGAACACCTGGAGAGGATCCCTGTACTGTGCAGGGTGAGATCCTGCTGGGGTCAACAAACACAGGGGAAGGCTTTTGAGGCATCTCCTGCCTTGCAGACTCCTCAGTGGTGCATTGTGGAATCCAGCCTTAGCTGGATTATTTTAAAAAGTTTACTTTCAGCTGACTTTTCCCTCATTTCAATTAGCAATGGCATGCTCAGCAAGATAAGACAAGGGCATTATGCTTTGATAATACATGACTTAAATGTGATTTAATATGAAGCTCAGTGGGCCAGTTCAAAATACCTAACCTGCTCTGTGCTTAAATCATCAGTCTGTAGAGTTCAGTTTTCACATCTCTCTCATTTAATATATGAGCTTTATCTCCAGGAAATAACAGTAGAAACCATTCTTTTCCTATTTCCTCCAGCCCTGTGGCAGGTTAGGAACTTCCCCCCGCTACTGGAATTTACCAGACCAGCTCAGATGGGTTAGAAGCAAGATAAAGCTACATTTACAGCAAAGCTAAATTTACAAGCATATATATACAATAATTTACAAGTATTTACAATTATATACAAATTAGAAATAATACAGAAATCCAGATTGCCTCCCAGACAAAGAAACTGCCCAGAAGGGACTCTAAGCCTCTCTCTCTCTCCCAGACAGACAAGCAATCAGCAAAGCTTACTTGTTATCTGTTAGTGGAAGATACTAGAGCAAAGGACAATCAAATAGATCCAATGCTTAGGAGCAAAGGAGGCACAAGAGGCACTAATGTTTACATTTTGGCTTTTTATCCCTTTTAGCAAACTGATGAATATATGAAATTTATCATTATTTTCTTTTCTACAATGAATGATCTAATTTGTCTCATTAGAATATTCCAATTAGCCTCAAACCAGCAGAAGCCTTCTAAAGTTTGAACTCAGGAAAACAAAAATGGAGGAGAATTCATAACCTTTGTACTATGAATTGAATCAGGAAACTGATGACTTTATTTTTCTGTTCTAACCTGGGTGTATTTTCAGTCCTAACTTGCTATGCTGAGAAAGATGGACTTAGAAAACCAGGTATGGGTATCCAAGCATGAACAATATTTTTTTTTT
>WBNM01036402.1:0-12853 GCA_013399055.1 Ramphastos sulfuratus | reverse complement strand
CAATCAGCAAAGCTTACTTGTTATCTGTTAGTGGAAGATACTAGAGCAAAGGACAATCAAATAGATCCAATGCTTAGGAGCAAAGGAGGCACAAGAGGCACTAATGTTTACATTTTGGCTTTTTATCCCTTTTAGCAAACTGATGAATATATGAAATTTATCATTATTTTCTTTTCTACAATGAATGATCTAATTTGTCTCATTAGAATATTCCAATTAGCCTCAAACCAGCAGAAGCCTTCTAAAGTTTGAACTCAGGAAAACAAAAATGGAGGAGAATTCATAACCTTTGTACTATGAATTGAATCAGGAAACTGATGACTTTATTTTTCTGTTCTAACCTGGGTGTATTTTCAGTCCTAACTTGCTATGCTGAGAAAGATGGACTTAGAAAACCAGGTATGGGTATCCAAGCATGAACAATATTTTTTTTTTTCCTTCCTTATCTGTCATTTCTCTTTTGCTGGTAGTTTCCAAAGTTCTCATATCAGGTGTTCCAAGGGTTCCCTTTTGATTTGTAAGGCAGATGTTATCCATTAACTTTCTATTACAGTCTGCATGCAACACTTTACACTGGTCAGCTGTCTGTGTGCTACATCACCATCATCAGTGTTGTGTCATTCTTCCCTTGGTCCTCTGGTCCACTCCAATACATATATCTGCTTGCTTTCATCTTAGACTCCAAGGTTCTTGGGGCAGAGCCCATCTTTTCCTTCTGTGTTTGTACCTACAGAAGCTTTCTGGGACTGCAAATAAAGAAAAAATAAGGTACACTATTTTAGGCTGTGAATTCTATTGAATTTCAACAGCACAAATAATTCTAAACTATGGTAACTACTGGTTCAAGGTGAGAAGAAAGCACACATGTTTTTCATGTCAAGCACTATCTATGTCCAGAGAAGGAAGGAATGATACTGAAGACTTGACACCAAATATGAGTCATAGAATCATAGAATGGTAAGATTGGAAGGGACATCAAAGATCATCCAGTTCCAACCCCCTGCCATAGGCAGGGACACTTCCCACTAGTACAGATCACTCAAGGCCTCCTCCAGCCTGGCCTTAAACACCTCCAGGGAGGGAGCAGCCACAACCTCCCTGGACAACCTGTGCCAGTGTCTCACCACCCTCACTGTAAAGAACTTCCTCCTAACACCCAGTCTAAATCTCCCCTCTGCCAGTTTAAACCCATTGCCCCTTGTCCTGTCATTACAAGACCTTGTCAATAGTCCCTCCCCAGCCTTCCTGTAGGCCCCCTTCAGATACTGGAAGGCTACTCTAAGGTCTCCTGGAAGCCTTCTCTTCTCCAGGCTGAAGAGCCCCAACTCTCTCAGCCTGTCTTCATAGCAGAGCTGCTGCAGCCCTCTGAGCATCTTGGTGGCCTCCTCTGGACTCACTCCAACAGTTCCATGTCCTTCCTGTGCTGGGGGCTCCAGAACTGCACAGAGGACTCCAGATGGGGTCTGAGAAGAGCAGAGCAAAGGGGCAGAATCCCCTCCTTTGGCCATACTGCTCTTGCTGCAGCCCAGGACTGTGTTGCCGTCTGGGCTGCGCAGGTCAGCACTTCTGCATTTCTTATTTGCTTGCTAGGTTGTTTGAAACCCAATCCCATGAAGCTCTATGGAACTCAGGTACCCCATTTCAGTGTTCTTGGTACCAGCAACTTTGACTCCCTGTCAAACAGGAATAAAACCAGCCTGCAGCATGCCTTATCCAGCACCATTAGGAATGGGGATCCATGGTAGAGTAATTGGTCAGATGCTTCTTAACAGTGTGTTCACCCCCTGACAACTCCTCATAGGTTTGTCTTTCCTATATGAGTAATCTTCTGAGTATATTTCTGGAAATTAGCCCTCTGAAAAGGACATCTTTATATTGCAGTGCTCCTGAAAATGTTTTCTTCTTGCTAATATTGTTTCTGGCTGCTAGCACCTTAACATTATTGCATTTTCTCTTCTTATTTCCAAAGAAATAATGCAGCTTCAGCCTGGAGACAGAGCATTGCTTTCCCCATTATACTCCATTGCTCATGTACTGGAACTGAGCAGTGGTGCTGACATTTGTCAAACACAGGAGGTACTCATGCTGAAGCTTTGAAGCATTGATCCACTCCCCTTTCTATTACACTTCATTGCTCTTCCTTTTGTTAACTTGTCCCCAGTGGTGATGAAAATGTTTCCTGCAATGCACTGTTGCTGCAGAAAAAGGCTGGGTTGTTCAGGAGAGCCCAGGCTGCTGGAATAGCTAGGATAGGCATGGCTACAAAAAAAATATTGAGTGCCAATAAACCTAAATATAGGTCTCTGCTCCAGAGCTGCAGCCAACCAGCACCTCTTGGAAGCAATTCAGAAACTGGATTGCAAGGTGAGTATTTCACCATCAGATCTGCAGAATCACAGAGCTGCTGAGGTCAGAAGAGACTTCTGGAAGTTTGCCCCTTGCTCAAAATAGAGTCAATTTAGGTCAATTAATCTGACACTAACTATTCTAATGTGCAGTTTTTATTTGTTGCCTTATTTCCCTTTGAAAGGAGGGAAAAGACATGTTTGGGGTTTTTTTAATTAACATTCATGTGTGATGTTAATCTTGTTTTTTGCAACTACTGGTATAAAGTAAATTGCTTGAAAAGTGAGCCTTCATAGAAATTAACAAATAGCATATCACACCTGAATCATCATTTCTGTGTTGCTAGGCTAAAGGTAGCAAGTTCCAGTTCTCAATTGTGAAAAGGGCTCCTATGATGCAGATCACAGTATCACACAGTATAAGCAAGGTTGGAAGAGACCTCAAAGATCATCAAGTCCAACCCATTACCACAGACCTCGAGACTAGACCATGGCACCAAGTGCCACATCCAAACCCGCCTTGNTTGGACTCTGCCCATCTGTCCAGGCACTTGAGGTCCTGCTGCAGAGCCCTTCTGCCCTCCAACCCATCAACATCTGCCCCCAGCTTGGTGTCATCTGCAAACTTGCTGATGACTGTCCTAGTCATCATCCTTTACTAGATTATCCTAGTAAACTGCTTTTGCACAGAGCTCGTGTCGTTGGTGACTTTTGTGTATATCAAAGCTTTCAGAGTGCTGCAGATATTTTTTACATAGACACATGCATGAAAGCTGGTCTGCTGGAAGACATAAGAATTCACACGATCAAAGACTGGAAAGTTCACAAAGAACATCAGCCTATAGTGTGGGGACTCGCAACCCAGGAAGCCAACAGCATCCTCGGCTGCATCTAAAGAAGCGAAGCCAGTGGATTGAGAGAGGTGATTCTGCTGTCTTGTTCTGGAAAGAATTCACCTGAAGCACTGCAGCCAGGGTGGTTGGGAGCCCCTCCTGGGAACTCTGATTTCTGGGAGGGGGATTGTGTTTCTGTATTACCTTTAACTTGTATATTTCTGTACATATTCATGTACATTGTGTATATATCTGCTTGTATATTGTGCTAAGCTGTAAATATAGTCCTTAACTTCCAGCTGGCTGAGTCTAGTCTGGGTGATTTTTACAAAGTGTGGTGAGGTGGGGAACTCCCAAACCATCACAAATCCTGACAGACACAAGACAAAGGACCAAGGCTTGCTAGAAGCCAATAAAGATCAGCTTGACTCCTTAGCAGGCATTAACCGGTGCCTCTGGGCCAAGAAGTTCTAACCTCATGTGTCTCTTGGAGGGCTCAGCCCTCCAATTTGACTGGGTGTAAATAGAGCCCTGCTATGAAGAGAGTTGGTCTCCATGAAGCTAGCAGCCTGACAGTCAGACCTGGTCCCCTTAGATTGGGACCTCATGTGAAGAATCCTCACCCTGCGTGGTGAGGTATCTGTGGGGAGATTTTCCCTTTCTGAGTAAGCACACATTTTGGCTTATAGCTGAACTGGTTGTGCACCAGGATATCCCCAACAGACTTCTGAACTTGTAACTTTATCATGTTGGAAAGAGTGCAAAGTAAACACAACAAGTCCACAAATTTCAGGTTGTTGTTGCTGTCTGTTTTGTGGGTGTCTCCATGACAACAACTGACTCAACTTCCTGCACATATAACAAAAAATTGCTATATATGTTCTAGCCTTGTCTCAGAGGCATGGGCCAATGTCCAAAAATGACTAGGCTGAGTACAATGTGTAAAAATACTGTTTTGAGCTGGGAAAAGGAGGAGAATTGGCAGGTTTGCATTGTTCTTAAAGTTGAGCCATTGGATGTTGTGGTTCCTACCTATACTTCATGTGGGTCCTTTCTGTCCACTGACAGTAACAAAAAATGGTTTAAAACACCAGCTAGCAGTCCAGGTCAGGGTATGAGGATATCACATTCTTGAAGACAAATTTATCTTGTAGCAACCTCTATATTTTTAAGGTCTGTTTTGCTTTTACTATGGGAAGAGAGCACATTTTGTATTTCCTTGCTCTTCAATGTAAAGGTATGGTGATTGTCCAAGACACAGAATCCCTACTAGCAAAGATCATAGAATCATAGAATGGTAAGGTTGGAAGGGACCTCAAGGATCATCTAGTTCCAACCCCCTGCCATAGGCAGGGACACCTCCCACTAGTACAGGTCACTTAAGGACTCATCCAACCTGGCCTTGAACACCTCCAGGGAGGTTGTGGAGCACAGAATCACCCACATTCTGTGATCCACAACCTCCCTGGGCAACCTGTGCCGGTGTCTCACCACCCTCACTGCAAAGAACTTCCTCCTAACATCCAGTTTCAATCTCCCCTCTGCCAGTTTAAACCCATTGCCCCTTGTCCTGTCATTGCAAGACCTTGTAAATAATCCCTCCTCACAGTCTCATTTGTTATCAGATACCTATTTAACACAAACAAACAAAATGAATGGGTAACAACAAGTAGAGGAACAAATAATTTCTTTTCATGCACACCTTTTAAAGTGAACACTTTCTGAAGAGCAAATTAGAAGTTGAATAATAAATTGGGAAAAGTTTGACTGAAATAACTGATCACACTGAGTCACATAATTTACACATTGGGTATCTTGAGAGAGTTGGGGTTATTTAGCCTGAGGGAGAGGAAGCTCCAAGGAGAATTCATAGCAGCTTTTCAATACTTAAGGAGCTTAAAAGAAAGATGAAGTGAGGCTTTTTAACCAGGGCCAGTAGTGATAGGACTAGCAGTTTTAAACCAAAAGATGCAAAATTCAGATTAGATACTGGCAAGAAATTCTTTATTATGAGTGCAGCAAGGCACTGAAACAGGTTGCCCAGAGAGGTTGTGAGTGCACCATCCTTAGTAGTGTTCAAGTGCAGGTTGGATGGGGCTTTGAATAACCTTGTCTAGTGGAGGTGTGCCTGCACATGGCAGGGTGGCTGGAATTAGATGATCTTTAAAGGCCCTTTCCAATACAAAACATCCTGTGATTCCATGATTTGCCAGTTTTTACCTATTGCAAGAAGTGGTAACTCAGGCAAATTGATTCAATTTAAACTTCTAAGCTTATTTTTGTTACAGTGATTTATAGCATTTAATGCACTCATATGATGGCAATTGATCAAACTGTCTAATTTTAAGAAGACAGCCTGCTAAATGACTCACACTAAGCCATCATTTCACAGCTTTTAGCACATTCCAGCTGCAAGAGAAGAGGTTCCTCTTAGATCCCTTCTCTTTTTCCCAGTCTTTCAAGTAATATTCTGTGCATTAAAACATCATTAAGTGGATTGCATAAAGTCGTGAAATTTGGAGTAGGCCATGCAACTGAGAAGGTCATTTCCAGAGGAATGTAGTTGTCACTGGGCTTCAGACTCAAGTTTTCTTTTCCTATTTTCCTTCTAGTATCTTACATTTCTTCACATTTGGTAGCTTCACTTCAGCAGGCACAATAGAGAGTGCTTCAGTTCAGCCACTTGTAGGAAGAGAGGATGGGCGGCTTCCTGGGAGGCTGAAAAGGTACTTTTGAATCTTCTCAAGCTCAAGAAGGAATGGAGCTGCCATGGTGAAGTGCTAGAATCACCTAACTGTTATATAGCAGAATGGGGATTTGAGTTACTGTCTTCTTTTCAAAGAACAGTGCTTTGTACTGAATGCAGTTAGAGTGCTGCTGGCAGATTCTGAGCACACCTTCTGAATGTAGCCTTTCACCAAACTGAGCTGTGGGGTGCCTAACACATCAGTGTCACTTAGCCTTAAACCTCATTGTGATGGTTTGGGAGCTCCCTGCCCCCCACACTTTGTAAAATCACTCAGACTAGGCTCAGCCAGCTGGAAGTTAAGGACTGAAGCTATATTTACAGCTCAGCACAATGTACAAGCAGATATATACACAATAGACAGGAATAGTTACAGAAATATACAAGTTAAAGGTAATACAGAAACACAACTCCCCTCCCAGAAATCAGAGTCCCCAGGAGGGGCTCCCAACCACCCTTCCACCTTCTCCCCATCCCTATACCTTACCCCAAGGTTTGCCTTATGTGCAAGGAGAATTTTGAGGATGGGCCAGGGGGGATTAGAAGAAAAGTGGTTAGTGAATTTAATCAGCAGAGAGGAGAAGCCAGAAGCTGCTAGACTGAGACGCTGTGCCCCAGAGACACTGACTTATCTTTTGTTTTGAGTTCTTATTCCTAAACATCTCAGCAAGCCTATGAGTGAAGTAGATGTCACCATTGTTTTCCTTTCACAGCCTGTAATATAATTTTCTCTATTAAAATATTCCAATTAGCCTCAAACCAGCACACTCATGCAGCCAAGCAGGCCACACACAGTTCCTCTGTCAGTGTAGTAACCTTTAGGTACCTGATCTAAGTGATTTACTTTAGAAAGCAGGACACCTGGTTGGCAACATGAGATTTCTGAGAGCCACTCTTCTGGACATAGATGTCTGAAATATTATTACATAAATCTGGTTTTGATCTGGGCTTAGATTCTTAGCTGTCTTTTAGATACCATTTGGTCCTATTTCCATGCCAAATCACATATTTGAAACAAGCTATACTCCTCCAGGCTGTCATTTTCTTCCCTTTGGCTAAAACTACTTTTGTCAGAGAAATAGCATCTTAGCTCTCAGCTGCAAGCCAACCATACAAGAAGCTGCAAGGGTCTTGAGGTGTTTTCTCTGAGGATGCAAAGAAGCAAACAAACATTGTTGCCATAGGAGAGTGTAATGAAATGGAGCTGGGAAGAGAAAATAAACTGGAAAAAGAAAATGGTCTCAGCCCTTGGGTTTTTAGGGTGTTCTGAGTAATGACTGCACACTTGAAGATCAGAAGCTAAGAGGTTAACAAAAAACAAACAAATGAACAAACAAAAACCAAAACAAAAAAACCCCTCCACATAAAAACCAAAACAACAGCAAAAAAAATCACCTGAAAATACAGACATGTTCATATGTGCATCCTAAAAAGGAGCATGCAGGGAATCTCATTTTAGAAATGGAAATTAGGTTGTACAATTACCTGACTTTTGCTTTTAGCTCAGACTCAGTGTGAGTACTTTACTTGGCCTACAGAAAGTGTCAGGTAATTTGAGTTAGCTTGGCTTTCAGTTACAAAGGATTCAGCTAATTTAAGTACCTTGCATTTGCTAAGGGCATGCAGCTGGATAGTCACTACAGATCAGTTGACATAGGGTAACTTTTTACCTGGCTAATATTTCTGAGTCAGTTTATCAATTTTCTCTGGTTTTCATAATGTGGATTAATTCTTTTTAAAGGGAGCCAAGGCACATTTGTAATACAACATTTTAGATGTTAAATGCCTTTCTTTTAATGTTTATGATGTCATTTTACATAAATACCTCCATAAAAAAAACAAAGCTGCTGTCTAGTTCACAGTGTATGAGCTGAGAAATGTATGCTAGTAATTGTTTTGCTAATTTTTTTATTCATTGAACTCCATTGCTCATTAAAGAGATGGGGCCTTAATTATTCCAACTTGTGATGAATAGCTGTCAAAGGGGATTATTTTTTATGGAAAAACAGATATTATAATAGCATGTGCTGAATGTAAGTTATCAAAAGGTGTAAAGATTAGTTGATGTATTCATACTGTTAGTGTATAGTTACAAATATTAGTATAAAGTACCAAAAAACACCCCCAGAAAATATGGGTGGCTGGCTTGATGGGTGCCAGAGAGACTTTCTGTTGCTGCGAGGTACTGAAGGCTCTCTTGAGCATACTAATTATGGAAGGTGTTTCATCCTTTTAAAATGTGCCTTCCCACAAAATAAAAAGGTGTTTGCCCTGTTTGTTCCTCATGTTAGAAATGCATGCTTGTGGGTTGGAACTAGATGACCTTTAAGGTCCCTTTCAANTTGGAACTGGATAATCTTTGAGGTCCATTCCAACCTTACCATTCTATGATTATAGATATATATGATTATGAGGAAAAAAATATTCCCAAAACACAGCTGTTTAAACACATCTTAGCTACTTTAGAGTTCCAATATGGCTAAGACACTCTGGCTAATCGTATGTGAATTTCAGCTGCAAAACTACCCTGATAATCTGTTTTAGATTCCTTTGAATCAGACTCTCAGGTTTTGTAGATAGGCTTGGATAGCCTCACGAAGAAATGAAGGACAAATGATTCCCCACCTGTATAGATACCACACAAAATACTGTTAAGACATTTTTAAAAGAAAAAAAAATCTTATTCCTTCTCAGTATGAGCATGTTATGCAAGACTTAAAGTTTTATATGTGGAATAATCAGCAAATTGTGATCAGGCATCACTGCCAATATTTACCATCTTGTATTAGCAAAGTCATTCAGACTAGTGAGTTCAGGCTCTCCTTATTATCTCTCTCTTATCTCTATAAAGTACCAAAAAACAACCCCAGAAAATATGGGTGGCTGGCTCGATGGGTGCCAGAGATTTAGGAAGAAGTTCTTTGCAGTGAGGGTGGTGAGACAATGGAACAGGTTGCCCAGGGAAGTTGTGGCTGCTCCCTCCCTGGAGGGGTTCAAGGCCAGGCTGGAGGAGGCCTTGAGTGACCTGTACTAGTGGGAGGTGTCCCTGCCTATGGCAGGTAGGTGGAACTAGGTGATCCTTGAGGTCCCTTCCAACCTTACTATTCTGTGATTCTATGATTCTATAATCTGCTTATACAAATGAGGCATTTATGAACTACATTAAGAACAACAACTATAAGCTTCTTGGCTTACACACATTAGATCATTGAGCTTGTAATAAAAGGGAAATATTTTCAACACTATGGATATGTTTTCTATTTGATGGAAAATTGTGTCTTTCACTTGGATTTTACATCAGTGCTGTATGTTAAATCTCCTTGTGACAATTATCCCTTTATATCCCAAATCTACTAGAAGTACCATCAGAAAAGACACTGAATTTAGTATATAACCTCTTAACATTCTTTTAGCAGGTGTCCTAACAAGGAACTGCAAAATGGCAGACAGTTATTGTAAGATCTTTGTCTCCCAGGTGTTTATATATCTCCTACCACACTAGGACAATGTTAACTGAACACTGGATGCTACTGCAAAAGAAATCACTGCTACTGGAGTTATTGATGCTTAGCTAGCACCTTAATTGTTGGGCAAAGTAAGTATCACAGTATCACAGTATCACCAAGGTTGGAAGAGACCTCAAAGATCATCAAGTCCAACCCATTACCACAGACCTCGAGACTAGACCATGGCACCAAGTGCCACGTCCAAACCCGCCTTGAACACCTCCAGGGACGGTGACTGCACCACCTCCCTGGGCAGCCCATTCACTGGCATGGGGGAGGTCTAATATGCAAAAAGTCCCTTAAAGACTCAGTTAAATTAAAAGTGGTTTGTTTTTGGTTTTTTTTTTAAAGAATGTTAATCTCTAAATTTAAAGTACAGTTGTGATTTTCAGTGAAGAAATAGCAAAAAGCATCTTGAATTTAGAATAATTCTGTATCTTCAGAGCAGTGCAGGCAAAATTTGCCAGCGAAATAACTTTGCAAGTAGGATGTCAATCTGGCATCTTTTCCTCATCAAAACAAAGCCTCCATCAGCACTGAGCAAACTTTTCTGTCTTGCATGTTTCCTTTCCTCCAGATGCGGAGCTCATCAGTGGTCTAGCAGCTGGTAATGACCAAGGAATTCACAGCCAGGCCCTCCTCGCTGCCTTCCAGCACTGCAGAGAGCAAGCTCAGTGGTTGCTGCTCAGCTTGCTTGCCTGCTGGCTGCTCCCTCGTGCTGCTTCCCAGCAGCGAGCAGGCGGCTGTGCCGGCAGCATGGAGCTAGGCACATCAGAAAGCCTGGCGACAGCAGGCTTTGTAAGGCTGTTTGTAAGTGAGGCTGTCCCTAGAAATCCACTTCCCCACAGTCATTGATAAAATTGCTTATTTCTGGAGCTGCCCATGCTGAGGACTGATGGACTGTATTCAGTAGGATCCAGAGGAGCCTTGAGGCATCTTCCCATGAGGTTCCTAGGGATGTAGAGCAGAAACCCAAAATACTGGCTCAGTTTTTCTCTAGACTACTCTGCATCCAGACTCTGATTCATGACACTGTATTTAGAATCTGCTAGAGGGGTGGCAGAAGGCTGTGGGAGGAAGAGGGCCAGTTAGCTGCATCAGCTATTCCAAGTCAATCTACCTGTAATAAGCAGGGAGCACTACTGCATGCAGCAGTATCAGATAAAGTGCTGCTAACACTTCCAACCTATCCAAAATCTGGATCCCATATGCTCTGCTGGCAATTGCTAGGTATAAGTTAACAAAAGTCACATAATCTTGAAACAAATTTCATAGCAGGCTTTGAGTTGAAAGGGACCTTTAGAAGTCATCTAGTCCAACCCAACCTTCAGTGAGCAGGAACATCTTCAGCTAGATCAGGCCACTCAGAGCCCTGTCCAGAACTGATAGCTCCGATCCAGTATCAAACCTCTCTTGGCATCAACCTGTCCAGTGACTAATTTGTTATTTCTGCCAGTTATACAGCAGTGTGACTCAAGCAGTGCTGAAATGTCCTCCTCCCTTTGAACCTGAAAGCAGCCTCTGGCTTCTTCACCCGAGCTGTTGCTTGTCCACCCACAAATCACATTCTCTTGGAAACCAATAATCAGCAGGGTTCCACTGTTCAGATCCTACAAGAAGCTTTAAGGTAGAACTATAGGCTCAGATATATGTGCTTTCACACTGTCACATATAAAAGGCAGTGGTTTAGACCTGTGAATTTGAGGCCAAATCTCGNTCATGTGCAGGCAGGCCGTGCAGTCTCGGTGTGCAGTCTCAGCACGGTGTCACGCTGGCTGGCCCTGGCTCTCTTGGCAGCAGGCCGACCGCGTGGAGGCCTCAGGGCCTCAGTAGGCATGGGCACGATAGCAGAGCGAGAGAGCTTGTGCTACCTGCTCATCCTTTATGTATTCCAGCCCGAGACTGATGGGCCTTTGGACATAGATTAGCCAATCAGGATGGCAGTTTGCCCAGTTTGCCCATACTAGGTGAAGCTGGGGCTTTTCGTCCCCTTTCCTGTGGCCACCAGCCCCAGCACAGAAGGAGAGGGGGGGCAGGGGAGCATGCCTGGGCAAGCCAGGACATGTACAAGCCCACCTTGGCCTTTTTAGGCCTACCACGACAGCCACTCGCTACAGGAAGGATATTGAGGTGCTGGAGTGAGAAGGGCAATGAGCCTTGTGAAGGGGCTGGAGCACATGATCTACAAGGAGCATCTGAGGGAGCTGGGGAGTTTGAAGAGGTGGAGGCTGAGGGCAGACCTCATTGCTCCCTACAATACCTGAAGGGAGGTTGGAGTGAGGAGAGGGCAGCCTGCTTTTCTTGATAACGAGTGACAGGACTAGAGGAAATGATTTTGAGTTGCCAGGAGATGTTTAGGCTGGATTTTAGGAAATATTTCTTCACTGAAAGGGTTTTCAAACATTGGAATGGTCTGCCCAGGGTGGTGGTGGAGTCACCAGCCCTGGGGGCATTCAAGCAGCATATGGACCTACCTGGTTTAGTCTTGACCCTTCAGTGCTGGATGAAGGACTTGAGTGGATGATCTTGGAAGTCTCTTGCAACCAGATATATAGTGTGATTCTGTAATTTAATGCAATGCATATTACATCTTTATTCATTGAGGAAAATCTAGCCTGGCTTGTTTCTCTAATGTCTAGCTGAAGTTCCTGCTCTAATATTATTCAGTGAAGTATTTTTAATGTTGGCATCTGCCTGTACCAAGAAAGAACTTAGCAAGAACATAAAAAAAGACATCAGGTTCTGCCAAAATTACTTCTGCAAGCTGTACCATATGGCCAAAGATAAAATCTAATACTGGCAATACCAGTTGTTTCATTGCTAGCTTGGATACACTGGGGGAAATGAAATATTTACTGGGAAAGATTCATAATTTGATTTCATGTCTTCTGGTTTTATTGCAATGAATGTCAATGCTACCTTTGATGATCATTCAGCTACTCAGTACCTCCCTGGCAGATGTAATCATATTCTCTTGCAGTAAAATTTTAACAATCAGACTTTTCCCTATCTATCACAGCCCTGAAGCAATTAACGCTATCAGGAGGAGGAGTAACTTGTCAGGTAGCTGAACCAGCCTCACAGCTGAGCAGTCTGAATTTCTTCAGTAAAAATGATTTTATAAGGATTTCTGGATCTTTTCCTAGATACATAAAGGTTTTATATTTCAAAATCTACTTTACTAAACAAACTTACTTGAAAGTTTTATTCAAGCCTGTTTCAAAAGCCAGAGAAACTGCTTCTTAGTTTATACCATTTATTACCAATATTAAACATGAATTCATTAGATAAACAAAATGGACAATGAATGCTGCTATTTTATATATAACAAGAAAAAAAAGGCTTACTTATACATATATGATATAAGTAAGCCATATTTTATTTTTCTCAGATAGATAGATAGATAAGATGCTCAGAGGGCTG
>WBNM01036401.1:73084-83585 GCA_013399055.1 Ramphastos sulfuratus | reverse complement strand
CATTCTGAGATTCTGTGATCTCATTATGCTAATAGACAGGATTAAACAGGCCAATATATTTCACTGCAGTGAACTGCAAGCTGGTAGGATCCACATTTCCAATAACTGGACTTTAGCTTGATAAAGTACATCCCAGAACATCAGACATACTCTAAGTAGTCTTCCATACATCTGGCACTATAAGCAAGTCTTCAAGCATGTCTGAAGCACACAAGAAGCTTTTCCAGGAGAGGAATGAATCTTCTTTTAATTTTAGAATCACAGAATCAGTCAGGGTTGGAAGAGACCACAAGGATCATCCAGTTCCAAACCCTCTGCCATGGGCAGGGACACCCTATCCTGTATCAGGCTGGCCAGAGCCTCATCCAGCCTGGCCTTAAACACCTCCAAGAATGGGGCCCCAACCACCTCCCTGGGCAACCCATTCCAGAGTCTCACCACTCTGATGGTGAAGAACTTCCTGCTCGTGTCCAGTCTGAACCTCCCCACCTCCAGCTTTGCTCCATTCCCTCTAGTCCTGTCACTACCTGAGAGCCTAAAAAGTCCCTCCCCAGCTTTTTTGTAGGCTCCCTTCAGATACAATAAGGTCACCTCAAAGCCTCCTCTTCTCCAGACTGAACAGCCCCAACTCTTTCAGTTTCTCCTCACAGGACAGGTGCTCCAGCCCTCTGATCATCCTTGTGGCCCTTCTCTGGGCATGCTCCAGCATGTCCACATCCCTCTTATTTTTTTAGCACACATCAGACACAGCAGCATAAGCACTGCACAGATATATCATTACTAAGGCTGTAATTTAATTTGTAGGTCCTAACAATGCACACAAATCATTTGAGCATCACTTTCTGTTTCAATTACTTTATCAGAGCCCTCAAGCCTTGTCTAACTTGCCATGTATTATCCCCTGGGTAATTACTTGCTATATATTTGTTTGTAAGTACTGTGGGGAACAAAAGTTCAGTGTCAGTTTAACCCCCTGCATAAACAAAGGGCATGCCCCTAAGAGACCAAACATCCTCCGCTTCACTGAGACCAAGCCTTCAAGCTGAGGTTAGCTTATGACTTCCAAATCAATGCCAGTGTCTAGATTAGTGGTAGGCTCAGTGATAAACCACCACCCACCCTACTTACTTCTATGTCATTAACAACATTGGCCTATCAGACCTTCCCATCAACTTCCCCATCACATTAACTTTATTTTCTGCTGGTTTCCCTCAGTTTTTAGGCAGGAAAAACTCTTAAGGGATGTAACATCAGTAACACACACATCTATAAAGCCAGAGAATGTCTGGAAGTCTGCTGTGGGGTATAGACATGTGGCACTTAATGCTTGACTGCTGATCAAAGTCCTCTCTGTTCCCGATAGCAGCTCTTTTGGTTCCTGTTCCCTTAATAATATTTTCATGGATGGAAAAAATTAAGCAGCTAATGCCTTGTGCTGCTGTAAACATCCATTTCCCTGAGAGAAAACAGGGAGGCACTTACAGGCTGGGTTGCTTGTAACTAACTCAGCACTTGGGTGCACTCTGAAGCAAAGCTTGTGATGGACTCAATGGGGTTCTGCTTAAATGCAACAAGTTAGTTCAGTCCAAATGGGAAGGCAGTTTGCTAATGATGCCTTTCAGAGTTGTACTACAAAAGAAGGATTTTCTCCTGGGTTTTGTTTTTTTAGGAGTGGGGTTTTTTTGCCAAGGAAGGTCCCAAGTCATCTCACAAGTCCTACAGCCCACCCATCTAATTCTGAAACCCAACACTGTAGGAGGACAAAACCCTATGTGTGGAGTGATATGCAAGATCTCCTAATCTGCAGCCTGATACACAAATCTCTTGGAGGAAGCTGGAGAACCACCATTGGTGTCTGTCTTCTCTCTGCTTAGGCAGGCACCACAACAGAAACCTCAATGTCCACTTTCTTCAATGAAAGGAGAAAGTTTAGCTCCTAGCTTTACCTCCACACTTTCAGCAGAGGATGAGGTATAGGAAGTTTCATGGAAACATGAGGAGGAATTTTTCCCTGTGAGGGTGACGGAGCACTGGAACAGGCTGCCCAGGGGGGTCGTGGAGTCTCCCTCTCTGGAGATATTCAAGACCTGCCTGGATGCGTTCCTGTGTGATTTTGTGTAGGTGATCCTGCTCTGGCAGGGGGTTGGACTGGATGCTCTTTTGGGGGTCCCTTCTGGCCCCTGACATTCTGTGATTCTGTGAAAAGTGGTCATATCCAATTCTGACCTCAGCCTCAGCTGCTTCCCTGCAGCAAGAATGGGGGGCAGAACACAGCCTCCCAAGCTGCTGTTCTTCACAAAGGCATGGAGGTGACACACACCCCAGCACCCAGCCAAGCTGTGCTGGTGTCACCCCACACTGCTCTCCATGTCCTGGGATAACTCTTCCAAAGTGGCCTTCATTTTCCCACAGCAGGTCTCCAGCCCCCGACCCATATTTATACCCACATGGATGTGTTTAATGTTTCCTCCAAGACTGAAAATCCCTCAGAAGCTCTCAGAACTTGGAAGGCCAAGCTAAACAAACAGAGAAGGAACAGAACAGTCCTGCCTGCCTGACACATGCTGGATTTTAGATTAGGCACAGACTACACTATCTTCTCCCAAACACAGGTATTGTTTGTGATTCTCTCTGTTCACTGATTCACAGGCTCACAAGGTGTCAGGGGCTGGAAGGGACCCAAAGAGATCATCGAGTCTAACCCCCCTGCCAGAGCAGGACCAGACAATCTAGCTCAGGGCACACAGGAACACATCCAGACAGGGCTGGAAAGGCTCCAGAGAAGGAGACTCCACAACCTCTCTGGGCAGCCTGTGCCAGTGCTCTGTCACCCTTACAGTCAAGAAGTTGCCCCTTGTATTGAGCTGGAACCTCCTGTGCTGCAGCTTCCATCCATTGCTCCTTGTCCTATCCCAGGGAGCAAGTGAGCAGAGCCTGTCCCCCACCTCCTGACCCCCAGCCCTCATATATTTATGAACATTTATTAAATTCCCTCTCAGTCTTCTCCTCTCCAGACTAAGCAGCCCCAGGTCCCTCAGCCTCTAATCATCAGGCAGTGCTCCAGTCCCCTAATCACCCTCATAGCCCTCTGCTGGACCCTCTCCAGCAGATCCCTGTCCCTCTTAAACTGAGGAGCCCAAAACTGAATGCAGTACTCAAGATGAGGTCTCACCAGGGCAGAGTAGAGGAAGAGAAGAACCTCCCTTGATCTGCTGGACACGCTCTTCTTAATGCACCCCAGGATCCCATTGGCCCTCTTGGCCACCAGGGCACATTGCTGTCCCATGGACAACTTGTTACTCACCAGCACTCCCAGGTCTCTCTCCACAGGGCTGCTCTCCAACAGATCACTTCCCAACCTTGAGGTAGACACAAGCACCAAGAAAGTCTTCTCATACTTACTCCAAACTTCCTGGTTCTTAAAAAGAATGCAGGTGACCAAAAAGCCCTCCCACGACAAGGAGCACAGAACTCCTACTTAAACAAATCACTCCGTGCTGCTCTACAGCTTCACTGCTGGCACAGCAGCACTCCTGGTAGGACAGCTGGAGCTTGTGGTGTGGAGCAACCATGCATGGAGCCTTTGACAAGCCAGCATCTGTGCTCCAAGAGAACATTGCTTCATCCTAAGAGTGCTTCATTAGGGCCCTGAGGATGATGAGGACACTGAAGCATCTCTCTTACAAGGAGAGGCTGAGAGACCTGGGGCTCTTTATCCTGGAAAAGAGAAGACTGGGAGGGGATCTATCCATGTTGGTCAATATCTAAAGAGTGGAGATCAAGATGATGAGGCAGGGCTGTTTTCAGTGGTGCTCAGTGATAAGACAAGGGGCAAGAAGCACAAACAGAAACACAGGAGGTTTCACTTAAGCATAAGGAAGAAATTCTTTCCTGTGAGGGTGCTGGAGCACTGGAACAGGCTATCCAGAAAGGTTGTGGAGTTTCCATCTCTGGAGACTTATAACCCACCCTGGTCACGTTCCTGTGCAACCTGCTGAGGTAAAGCTGAGTTAGCAGAGAGGTTGGACCAGATGATTTCCAGAGGTCCTTTCCAACTCCCTCCATTCTGTGACTTTGTAATGTATGTTTTGCACATCAGCAGTATGCTTTTAGCCTAGCCTTTGGTGAGGGCCGATCAACATAATCAGGACTTTCAGACTTTTAGAGATTAAAAAAGCCACAGGCAAGACAGCACAAGTGGGAAATCCTGTGCTGGGAACTCCACAAGCCTCTCAGAATTCTTTTAAAGTTTACTACTGCGAATACAGCCAACTCTCACTGGAGTCACATGAAGAAGGTTCTGCAAAACTGAACTATGATGTCAGGTCTGCAGCCTGTCTCCCTGCCCTGTAATTTAAACCTCATTCTCCCCTCTCATCCTGCTTTTCCCAGCTCTAGGGAAGTGTCACAGCATGTATCACAGGCAGCTGTGCATCAAGCAACTATCGAAAGCTACTCTGCATGGAGCATTTCTCTCACCTGATGCTGCATTAGCAGCCAGCCAGCCAGGCACCCCCCCAGAATTCCCTCCACATTCCCTCTATAGCTGGGTGGGACAAGCTGCCCTTTAGCACTCCAAGCCTCTCACCCTGACTGCAGTGGGAGGCAATTCCTACCCTAAGCTTACAAGGATTAGACTTCTTTCCTAACTGTCGTCAGCCTGCCCATGTGTCTTTCCAGTCAGTTCACTCTCTGCTCTGTTTGTCTTCTTTTTAAGTCAAGCTGCGGTATTGTAACTACAAGGGATAATCACAGAATCACAGAACTTTTAGAGATTGGAAGGGACCTCCAGAGATCAAGTCCAATCCCCCTGGCAAGGCAGCATCACCCAGGGTAGTTCACACAGGAATGCATCCAGGTGGGTTTGGAAAGTCTCCAGAGAAAGACACACCACAGCCTCTCTGGGCAGCCTGCTCCAGGGCTCTGTCACCCTCACTGTACAGAAGTTTCTCCTCATGTTGAGGTGAAACCTTCTCTGTTTCAGTTTGTAGCTGTTGCTCCTTGGCTTATTGCTGCTGACCACCAAAAAGAGATTGGCCCCAGGCATCTGACACCCACCCCTCAGATATTTGTTCACATGGATCAGCCTTCTCTTCTCTTCTGCAGACTAAACAGCCTCAGGACTCTCAGTCTCTCTTCACAAGGGAGATGCTCAAGTCCCCCAATCATTTTCATGGCTCTAATGGCAGCTTCACTCCAGCTGCTGCTTAGTAGTTCACACAATGGACTTTGCTGAGATCTACCTTAGACTCACAGAATCATTTTGCTTGGAAAAGACCTTTAAGATCATTCTCTAACTCTACCAAGGCTGGTGCTACAGCACCACACCTCTGCCTCTTTCCAACACTTCTGGTGATGGGGATTCAGCCACCTCCCTGGGGAGCCCTGTTCCAGTGACTGATTTAATCAGTGCTGTGGTACCCGTTTGACTGAGCTAAGAATTAAGGATCTCTAGCCTGAAGCTGACAATAAACATTATTTATTTATCGACAGACCAACACAGAACCACCTCCACTTTTCATTCTCCTCTTCCTCAGTATTACCATTAGCATGTTTACTTACACCTAAACTTTTAAAAGCCCAAATGTGGAGGAGTGAGCTTGTACCATGATTTTTGTCCTGCTTAGTCCATATGTAGCACAGAAATATTAACCAAAAATAGCAAGTGCCATATCACAGCATCACAGAATGCCAGGGGCTGGAAGAGACCTCCAAAGCTCATCCAGTCCAACCTCCTGCCACAGCAGCATCACCTACACCAGATCACACAGGAACACATCCAGGCAGGTTTTGAATATCTCCAGAGAGGGAGACTCCACAACCCCCCTGGACAGCCTGTTCCAGTGTTCTGCCACCTTCACAGGGAAAAAAATTCCTCCTCATGTTCACATGGAACTTCCTATGCCTCAGCTTCCACCCATTGCCCCTTGTGCTGCCACTGGGCATCACCCAGCAGAGCCTGGCTCCAGCCTCCTGGCACTCACCCTTTACATATTGATAACCATTGCTGAGGTCACCTCTCAGTCTCCTCCTCTCCAGGCTAAAGAGCCCCAGCTCCCTCAGTCTCTCCTCATCAGAGAGATGTCCCATTCCCTTCATCATCTTTATTGCTCTGCACTGGACTCATATATATATGAGTCCATACTTGGTCCTTTCTGAAAGTACCATAATTAAAATGCAAACAATTAATATGTAACTCATGACTTGGACTAAGACCACCTTTTTTTCCAGGTATAAAACAAGAACCCAAGAGCAAGATAAAAGGAAAGAAGTATCACTGTAAAATGCAGCAGCTTAGATCTAGGTAAAGGAGCAGGCTCTAGATTTGGACTGGCCTGGTTACACCTGTACCAGACTTGCTGCCTCTCCCTAGCTGACGTCCTTACAGATTAGCTGTCAATGAGACAACTCTGGTGACACCCTGGGTGAACTCTGCTCAGAAGGGAAGGGTGCACAAGGCCACCATGTACTGCCTGACCCAGAGCAGTTCTATGAGGGCTCCAGCTGAGCTCTTCTGTAGGCAATAGGAGCACAAGGCAGCCTGAGATGCAGCACATTTTGCATTGGCCTGACTGAAGTCACAGTGCCTCTATGTGGAGGTTTATTCACAGAATCACAGAGTCACAGAACTTGAGAGGTTGGAAGACACCTCCAGAGATCACCCAGTCCAACCTCCCTGCCAAGGCAGCATCACCCAGGGTAGTTCACACAGAAATGCATCCAGGTGGGTTTGGAAAGTCTCCAGAGAAGGAGACCCCACAACCACTCTGGGCAGCCTGCTCCTGTGCTCTGTCACCCTCACTGTAAAGAAGTTTCTCCTCATGTTGAGCTGAAACCTTCTCTGTTCCAGTTTGTAGCTGTTGCTCCTTGGCTTATTGCTGTTGACCACCAAAAAGAGATTGGCCTCAGCCACTTGGCATCCACCCCTCAGATATTTATAGACATTGATGAGGTCTCCTCTCAGCCTTCTCTTCTCCAGACTAAACAGCCCCAGGGCTCTCAGTCTCTCTTCATAGGGGAGATGCTCAAGTCCCCCAGCAACATCTCACTGTTGGAGCCATCTCCCTGCTACCAGTCTGCATCACTTCATTTCTGGTTGGCAAGACAAGCATCCAGACCAGTGAACTCATTTCTGCATATTTATGAGTGTATTTAATTTCCTGCAAACAAATGGAATGTGAGAGCTGGGGGAAAAAAAAAAAAAAAAGTGCTAAAATTACCCAATTAAGCAGAAAGAAGTTAATAAATCTCTCAGAGCTGATTTTTCCTGTGCTTCCTCAGTGTGCTCTCCAGACAGAACAGTGTGGTGAGTACGCTGAGAAATCTCCTGGCATTGCAGCCAAGATTTTTCAGGGTGTTATCACACATGACAAAAAGATAAACATACTGAAACATAACACATTTCAATCCTAAAAAGGTTGGATTTACATAATTACATCATGGGTTTGCCAATATCCACATTTATCTCATCAGCATAGCACGGCCCACCCATCCCATAAGCTATTAGACTGTTTGGACTGAAAATATAAAAGCTGTGATTTCTTTTTTTAAGTTAACATCATGATACCACTCATAAGTAGTGCTGCATTTAAACCATCTGTTTCTTTTGCTTTCAGACCAACTGTTTCTTTCTTTTGTTTTTTAGGTAGGATCTTCTCAGCACAGACAGGAGCCATGTAATTCACAGAATTATAGAACTGGTTTAGTTGGGAAAGATCTTTAAGATCATCATATCCAACCATTCCCTAACTCTACCAAGGCTGGTGCCAAACCATGTCCCTCAGCACCACATCTCTGCCTCTTTGAAACACCTCCAGGGATGGGGATTAAACCCCCTCCCTGGGCAGCCTGTGCCAGTGGCTGATGACCCTTTCAGGGAAGAAGTTTCTTCCAATATCCAACCCAAACCTTCCCTGCTGCAACTTGAGGCCAGGAGGGTACAGCATTTCCTACCCCCTCCCCATTCTCTTTGAAGAGATCAAACACATCATGTTCACAGCATCAACATTGTTGTTGAGGTTGGCTATGAGCCAGCAGGGTGCTCTTGTGGCCAGGAGGGCCAATGCCATTCTGAGGTGTATTAAAAGGGCTATGGATAGTAGGTCAAGAGAGGTTCTCTCCTACACCTCTACTCTGCCCTGGTGAGGTCACATCTGGAGTACTGTGTCCAGTTCTGGGCTCTGCAGTTCTAGAGAGACATAGAACTGCTTGAGAGAGTCCAGTGCAGAGCCACAAAGATGAAGGGAGTGGAACATCTCTCTTATGAGGCGAGCCTGAGGGAGCTGGGGCTGTGCTGCTGGGAGAGGAGGAGACTGAGAGGTGACCTCAGCAATGGTTATCAGTATGTGCGGGGCAAGTGCCAGGAGGCTGGAGCCAGGCTCTGCTGGGTGATGCCCAATGGCAGGACAAGGGGCAATGGTGGAAGCTGAGGCATAGGAAGCTGCATGTTAACATGAGAAGGATTTTTTTCCCCCTGTGAGGGTGGCAGAATACTGGGACAGGCTGCCCAGGGGGGTTGTAAAGGCTTCCTCTCTGGAGACATTCAAGACCTGCCTGGATGTGTTCCTGTGTGATCTGGTCTAGGCGATCCTGCTGTGGCAGGGGGGTTGGACTGGATGAGCTTTCAAGGTCCCTTCTGGCCCCTGACATTCTGTGATTCTGTGATATGAGAGGTGGGTGCCAAGTGGCTGGGGCCAATCTCTTTTTGGTGGTCAGCAGCAATAAGCCAAGGAGCAACAGCTACAAACTGGAACAGAGAAGGTTTCAGCTCAACATGAGGAGAAACTTCTTTACAGTGAGGGTGACAGAGCCCTGGAGCAGGCTGCCCAGAGAGGCTGTGGAGTCTTCTTCTCTGGAGACTTTCCAAACCCACCTGGATGCATTTCTGTGTGAACTACCCTGGGTGATGCTGCCTTGGCAAGGAGGTTGGACTGGGTGATCTCTGGAGGTGTCTTCCAACATCCCAAGTTCTGTGATTCTGTGACATCAGCCCCAATGCAGGGAGCCAAACCCTTCAGAGAAGTCCCAATTTCAGCACTTCCTCAGGGCACCACTGAACCGATGGGGTCACTGGGGTCACTCCTTTTTTTTTTAATTTTCCTTCCAAAAAAGGAATGGTTTCAAACATGTACAGTTCTGGTACAGATCAGCATTTTTATTTGGCTTAAATATGCTGTGTATCAGATTACTGCTCTTAAAAAAAAAGAACAACTTTGAGCAACTGCACTCATAAATCAAAATAAATGCATAGCTCTGTGGCTCGCTGTGCTAACGACTCAGCTCTTATTTTTGTTCCATATTTGTATCTCTCCTCCCTTCACTGGAGCCAAATAAAACTGAAAAAGCTGATATGGTTAAATGAATGAAAAGAAAAAGTGTAATTCTTGGTCTCCTCTGGCATCACCAAACAATTGAGTCAAAACACAATTTCTGTTAGAGATATATGGAATAGGTTAGGACTTAAAAATGTTATAAAGCAGAGATAAAGTCTGGAGAAGAGGAGGCTCAGGGCAGACCTTATTGACCTCTACAACTACTTGAAGGGAGGTTGTAGCCAGGTGGGGTTGGTCTCTTCTGCCAGGCAACCAGGGACAGGACAAGAGGACACAGCCTCATGTTGTGCCAGGGCAGGTGCAGGCTGGATGTTAGGAGGAAGTTCTTGACAGAGAGAGTGATTGGCATTGGAATGGGCTGCCCAGGGAGGTGGTGGAGTCCTCATCCCTGGAGGAGTTTAAGAGGAGTCTGGATGAGGCACTTAGTGCCATGGTTTAGTTGATCAGAAGGTATTGGGTGATAGATTGGACTCAATCTCAAAGGTCTTTTCCAACCTGGTTAATTGTGTGATGACAAAGAGCTAACCAGCACATTTACACCTGTAAGCAGCTGTTTCCTCCATTAGAAGGGCACAGCAAACCAGAATAAATAAGCTGCTGTGCTCAGTTTTAGGATCAGCACTACTGGCAGCAGAAATGGTCACGAAAGCTGTATGGAGAGCTGGAATGTGCCTTGGAAGTGTCCAAGCAGCACTGCATCTCATTGCTACAAGGCCCAGCACTACCTGCAGTGCTAAGTACATTTTCTGCAAGGTCAGAAGTGCTATCAGTGCCTCAAGAAGTCACCTCAGATCACAAACTTCTTCCTATACTGTTTGAACCCTACATTTTCATTTTACTTCCTCCCATCCTCCCCCCAAAAAATAAAAAGAAAAAACAATTGGTCAACATGGCTGAAGTAACAACTGAGTTTACCCTAAGATCAAGCTATCTATAGTAAATATTAAGTGACTGAGGGACTAGGCCTTCACTCACACACCCTTGTCAGAGAGTCACGTAGAGTTTCAGTTTGCAGTGATGCAAGAAGGGCATACAGACACACAAAAAATAACCTCAGCATCACATCATTGCTCATGGAGCCCTGCTGCCTGCTGATATCTGCAACTGCCTTGCTCTTGCCAGCTGAGGCTTTTTTGAACCCCAGATCATAACATGTATCAAAAAAAAAA